>CM035800.1:21626302-21636302 GCA_020466265.1 Siphamia tubifer
ATATCATTAGAAGTATGGAAAGGAGAATTCACAAGGGCTTAAGAAAAGAGACAACATGAATGTTACATCAATATTTCATGGTAAAACTGTAATCCACTCATGGACTACAAAAAACACACCTTTATACTCCACCAGTGTACTGTTATTTTCATGTTTGATGTTAGATATAAATGTGGATAATGCACTTAAAATGGAAAATAGGCCCAAATAAAGGCTTGAGATAAACTAGTTCCTTCTGTTCCCAAGATGCATTAGGGTGAACATGTCAAAATACTAAGTTTTTGTAAAGTAAACGTACAATATTATAAATTGTGTGTACAGTAAACGTGGTCATTCTTAGGTTTACTTGGTGAATTATCAACATTATCAGCCTACATTTCTAATACCATTTTAATGACAAATACACTTAATCCATCCCAGTTTGACTTTTTCTCGTCTTTGCTGAGATGCCAGTTCATGCTACAGTTTAGCTCTTTAAAGTCTGTGAAGGAACTGAAAAGTAATCACTGATAATCCTACAGGCTGCAATTGAACAGCACTGAAATTGAAGATATAGTCTAACTAATCTGCCAACTAAGCCTAGGTTCTGCTGTATTAGCTTCACATTTTTCACCAACAAGTGCTTGAAGTACAAAACATACGAGACAGAAAATACACATTCCATCATATCGACCATATGTAACGTTTTACTTGACAGGCGAGTTCATAACACATTCATAGCAGCTTTCATAAACTCCACATATATCATTCATAACTGTTTCATGACGCATTCACACCAAACGTTTCGTGAATACGAGACAGAACGACGAGAAATTTTCAAAATAAAAGTCAGACAATCGCAAAGGACTGCTTCTTTCAACAGTATAAAATCCACTATGTTACGTCTTTGAACTACCTCAGTGTTTTCTCGCCTCTACCATTCACCAACCACATATCTTCCCCAGATTAAAAAAATACCAAAAATTTGTCACTTTTCCGTTTTTTCTGCAAGAATCCAAAGAACATGACCACGACCCACGACCACGCCTCTCCATTCTCACTTTGTTGGACTTTTATTTAGGAAAATGTGTCATCGTTCTGTCTTCCACATTCATTAACGGTTTGGTATGAACGTCTCATGAAACAGTCATAAATGCTTCATGTGCAGTTTATGAAAGCTGCTATGAATGTGTTATGAACTCACCCGTCAAGTAAAGTGTTCCCCATTTTTCCTGATATTATTGCTGCAGTAAATTGTAGGTCATTCTTCTCACCTCTTATTGATAGTCCAATGTATCTAATACTAAAACAGGTGTTAATGGAAGCATATAAATCCCTTTAATTTGCATTTATTTTCATTCATCTTTCACTCAGATAGGAGCTTTATGAAACAAAAAAGACTATTTACATGGATCCTTGGTCTTTCAGGTCACCATTCTTGTCCCATTCTACTTAATATATCCTCTATAAAAGAGAACTGCAGTTGTTTATCTACATAATATACCATATACATTAGTTTCCACAAAGACTGGGAATTATACATCTCTTTGAACTACATATGGGGACTAATGCAGTATTATCCACTCATTCATCACAATACGAGATGCCCTCACACTCATTATTTGTCCATTTTGGATTTCAATACTAGTAGTTGTGCATTTATTTTATAACTATATAGCTTACATTGATTCTGTGTGACACCTATGTGTTTTATCGGTGATAAATTCTGCAAAAAAAAAAAATAAAAAATCAGCATTATATGTAGAAGAATGGTCCATAATTTAAAACCCAAAGGCACTCTACATTTGTTTAATATTCCAGTAAATTGCCATAGAAGTATGCTACTAGCAAAGTTCTCCTTGGCGTGTTTTTGGAGCAGATATTTTCACTCTGCAGCATGTAAGGCGAGTCTGCTGTCATTAATCATTCCACAGGTGCAAGAGCATTGTCAGAACCCATACGTCCCTTTGCCTTTTCAACCTGGGTGGAAAGCGGAGTGGTATGGGGAGGGAAGTGGAGATGGGGTGGGGGGCAGAATAACGTCCCTAAAAAACAATTTCCCTTCCCCTTCTTCCTCCACGCTGAATTTGTCAGCAGAGGGAACAAAGTCCAGATTAATTAGATTCCATTTTGTGGTCATCTTCGTTTTTTTTTTTTTTCCTCCTTCCACGACTCTTTTCTTTTTCTTTGTCTTGCCTACAGTCCTTACAGCCATCCCGGCACCATTTATCACATTGCCATCTCGACAGTGCCTTCCCCCTTCCTTGCTGGGAAGCCATTAGAGCATCTCTGCATCGTGGTCGGCCAGATTGCATTCCGGTCCCTACTCGTGACATTTATCATCTTTTGTCCTAACTTTTTATCTGCCCCTGCCCTGTGTGAAGCCCTATCTGCAATGCCCACTATAATGACACTGGGAGGTGAGGCTCAAGTAAATAACCTAATTAAACCTTGCAAACAGGGACAAAGGGGGAAAAAAAATGCACAAAAGGCCTTTGTGAGAATGCCAGAGAAGGAACACTCACAGATGGCAGCGAGGAAGTTGAAGCAGTGATGTGGCACATTGCCCATACCACCTTCTCACGTCAGTATTTATAGTACTCCTGGTGGCGCAGTTTTTTTTCTCCAGACATGCCCTCTTTGTGTGATTTAGACCCACAAAGTATGAGTATTGATGCAAGTGCAAACCAAGCGATGAATATTTTACGAGAAAAACATGTTCCTGTAAAGCATGGGAGCATCCTTAAGATAAAGTCCAAAGAGATGACTAATGCATCCTAAGATAAAATCCATGTTTCCTTCTCAGTCTCTTACGCCCTAATTCTTAGGTAACACTCAAGCCAACTGTGATTGGTCTCATTAGGGACAAAAATGAAGAATGCCAAGCGTCATAATTATCGGTGCGCCACTGCAAAACAGTATCGAGTCGATGGAGAAGAATGTCAGAAGGGCATTAGCGGGCAATTATTAATCCATATCAAGCTGGGGTGGACAATTTAATTATCACCTAATCAATATTTCGAGATCTTGTACAGATGTAGAGCAGCGACTGGGTGGATAGATCTACCATCCATGAAAACCCTTTGGAGGAAAAAAAGGCCAGTTGTAAACAGAAACCATGCCTTTTTACCTTGGCATTTTTAACTTTCTCTCCTGCTTGAAATACTTTCCCATAAGTCTCTTATGTTTTTAATGCTTAGAGAAATGGCAGCAGTGTTGATAGTAGCATACCTGCTGGGCTCAACAATGTGTTTTTGCTACTGCATTTACACCTCTGAAAAAATAGGTCCTGCTAAGTAAAAGAAAATAGTGGCAGTGTTTTGTAAAAAAAAGAAGAAAGTCAATTGAATAAAGGGTAAAAGTTTGTAGAATTATCTCCAAAAATTGACACATACTCAATTAGAAGCAGCTTTATTATTTCCTTAACTTTTCTAGAAGGTAGAATGTGATCGAAAAGTGAAATTGATGTTATTTAAGTACTGACTTGTACTGTGTATGTATGTTTTTAGTGTTGATGTATGGTTGTGATTTCCATTTTGTGTAACTTTTACTGCTGCTGCTGTCTTGGCTAAGATAAGCTTTTTTTTTTTTTTTTTTATCTGTTTAAATAAACTTAATTGCAGTCACTTCCCACATGGAGGAAGTTGTCAAGCCAATCCTTACTGTACTGTTATTAAAAAAAAACAAAACAAAAAAAACACCTACAGTTCTCGCATGGTGTTTTTTTTAAAGTTTCACTGCATGTACCTTTGTCTAAAAAAAGGGGCTATGTGGGCAGTGGTAGGGGTGATGGGATGGCCCAGGGCAGGACACCAGAAAATGGCCTTTATTTTCAAATCTCAGTATGGACAGAAACATGTTTCTATGGATTCATGGCCACGGGCAAACTACAGCTTCCTGTGGTGATGGACAGGAACTACTGTACCAATACACTCGAAAGAAAGGATCTCAAACATGTGGCCCGGGGGCCAAAGGCTGCCCGCCACAGGTTCCAATGCGGCCCCTGGGATGAATTTATAAAGTGTGGAACTGATTTTAGCTCAGATTCTACATACAGACCAAGTACAATAACAACAGAAAAACCTACAAAATATAATAATGACTCCATATTTTCTTCTCAGTTTAATGTGAAAAAAAATAAATACTATGGCTATAAATTATGACAACTTCATATTTCTGTCTTTGTTATAATGCAAAAAAGAAAAAGAAAAAGTCCATTTAGTAAACTATTTACATTTACAAACTATGTCATAATAATAAAATGTCAATAACCTGAACACATATCAACAACCTGAAACGTGTAAAGAAAATTAAGCAGAATTTTGAACATTTTCTGTTTCTATTACTAAGTGTTTAGTGTCATTGTAGAACTGATCCATCATACACATGGAGAAATGCTAAATTGAGGTATAATATACCTTAAAATTACACTTATTTAATAGAAATAGATATAATAGAAGACTTTATTGTCATTGCACACTGTACAACGAAATTAAAGAGACAATAAAACAACTAAGAACAACAATGGAACAACTGATATTACATTTTTATGACATTTTTAAAGGATATGTCAGAGTTTAATGGGGGGTTTTTGCAATAATTTTTTTTTAAATTGGAATTATCATTATTTATAGATTAATAAGCTTTTATTTTACTGGAGTGGCCTACTGGAGATAAAATTGGGTTGAAAGAAAATCATTTTGAGACCCCTCCTCTAAACTAAACACTACCCAAAATAGTGGACATAAAACAGACAGGAATGGTCTTAAAGTGTTCCTTCAAACTTTAATTTATGTTCCCAAAATTGTGCAAATCAAAAATGTTTTTTTTTTCTTCTCCTATACAAATTCTCTAACATAAGAAACCTTGATTAAAGACATAGTAGGAGTCAGTCTGGGGTCACTACAGACAGGTTATTTTCTAGACAAAGTAAAAAAAAAAAATAACCCCATGCAAAGTGCAGGAGTAAAGCAGCAGTATAATGGAGCTATGGATCATAACAATAATGCACCAATATTTGTCTGGCTTTTATTAGCAATTTGATGTAATGTTGTATCATTCCCAGTTAATATTACTTACTTTCTTCGGGTAGACTCTCTTTTCACGATGCGGTCTCAATAATTACTGTCATTGTACCTGAAACAAACTATCTGGAATAATGTCAGTCAGGCCTTTGTGTGAGTGATGAAACAAAATGAATGCTGTGTAACAGGCCCTTGTGGATTTCAAAGACACCACACAATGAGCCATGGCAAAACAAAAGTGGCTGTCTTCCACAAGATAGCACTCATCTTGAGATAAGAATACCCTCTCATGGTTGTGTTTTGCTTTTTTTGTTTGCTATTATTGTGACTCGCATCTCCATCCCTGAATCGCTTTACTTACTATGCGACCAATTGATTACTACTAAGTCGCCTTGGACCTGAGTTATTTTCACTCCTTATTGCCACACTGTCTGCTGTAATGGATTACAATTTAAACACAAAACTGCATTTTCAATTCATTTTTTTTTTTCTTACACATAAAAACCACATCACATTAAGCTTTTCTAAAACGCAGCTGAGAATGACTTTCTCTTTGTAACATTAATTGTAATTAAAAAAAAAAAAAAAAAAAAAAAAATATATATATATATATATATAAACTGCTTTGTATCCCACAATACATCCTGCTACTGCTTTGTATGGATAAAAACTCCCTTAATCCATGTAGCCTTGTACTGTTGACTCTATAGCTTTCACAATTTAATTTAACCATGAGCTCTTTTTAAATGTATTTATTGCGAATGACAAAAAATACTTTAAAAGAGATCCAGATGATACACAACACCCATAAATCAACTGCTCTAATATGTTTGAACTTAAGATAAAATGGATTCAGATCATTTAATAATACATCAGGAACCTAATCATATCTGTAGGATTAAAGTTGTAGGCTTCAGGATTACTTTTTAGAAATTAACCTCCACAAAAAAAAAAAAAAAAAAAAAAGAAAAGACTAAGCAGGGAAGGAGCATAAATGGAATTTCTGTAGCTCATATTAGCCCTGTCTTTCCTTAGGCCCATCACCTCGTCTTGGCTAAAGCTTTTCAAAGTCTACCCATTCATTCTTCTTTGTTAATCACCTCTAATCTTTCTCTCCCATGTCTGTGACTTTTCACTTTAAAGCGCTAGTGTGGTGGTATTCAACTATGGATGGTCAATTTGCTCAGTCTCTTTTGCTTTTGTCTGCCATAAACTCAGTCTGAAAAAGCCTTTAAAAAGACTAAAGTAACTATTGTAACGGTCGAAACGACAAGAGGAGAGAAACCCAAAAACGCAGCAAACAATTACACAACACAAACTGTATTCTATTGTATTTCTGTTTTCATCAGGTATTTTATTCATAATAGTCTTCTGCTCCCTGTTTGTTGTTGGAAAGCGCAAAAAAAAAAAAAAAAAAAAGAGAAATCTATTTATTGGTTGATGAGACTATTCACATCCTCATCATATCAATATGAAAAAAAAAAAAAATACTGGCTTCAAATTCCCACAAGTTTGTTCCATTAGCTTACATTTCTGTTAGCACGTGAAATTGTTTGACATATAATTTAGTTGACAGCTGACATTATGTGTAATTCTGTACCTATTTTCTAACCAAATTGTGTGAAAATGCAGCTTTGTTTGGCATTTGTTTACTCGTCATGTCGCACATACAGTACAGTACGTTACAGAATATGGTTATTCTTAAGAGCAGGTCAGCCATGATTTTCCAGACCAACTGATCAGTAGTCCTCCATGGCAGTAATGGAATATGAAAGCGTATTATTTTAAAATATGCCATATTGTCTATCCCTCGGTCCCATTAGGTGTACTATATGAGTGCCTGTGGTTGTAATACAGAAGAGAGAAGTCTATTTTTATATCTGAACCGCAAAGCTGATTCTGTTAGTGTCTGCGTCAAACAAGTGTAAATATTGCACTCGAGTTTGTGTGGGAGAGTGAACTAAAAATGGAAGTAATCCATATGAAGAGGTTGCGTAAAATACCACATGGCCATGATTACACAGTCTTGTTTCTGTGTAAAAACCGGTTTCTCATAATGTTTAACCAGGCCCTTCAGTGGCACATTGCTATCTGCTAATTGACTAGCGTTCCTATACCCCATTTTCCTCCCACTGTCGTTAGCGTTATTTAGCCAAAGCTACAAATGTGGCTATCCCTGTGGGACTTAATGGCAAAACTACCGCTTATCCTTTCATGGACATCTCTCCTTGAATAATCACAACGGGGGGGGGAAAGCACAGCCAATTAAATTGTGCCGTGTAATGAGAGGCAACAGATCATGCGGTGTGAAATTTGTGTCTCATCCATGCAGCGGCGGGGAAAAGAGTGAAAGAGGATCTGTATGAGACTCTCTGATCATGTGTTATTTTTCCCTTTCTCTGCAGGGCATAGGGAGGAGAGTGGGAAAATCTTATTTGGAAGGTGTACTTAAAGAAATCCATGTAGGCATAAATCCTGACATCATCAAGTCTTCTCAGCGGCCGGCCCCCATGTCCCGCCTGATGTGTGCTCTGTTGTACCAGACTGAGAGGGACACACAGTAGTAGAGATGAATGGATTAATGAAGTGAACAGTGCTGGGAATAACGGTGTTAGAGTATAACACAGCCACATTTTGAGTAACGGAGTAATTATTTATTACTCAATTGGATGAATTGAGGTGTAAATGTGCCCCAGGTACAGACAACAACTGGGAGATTTGGCAAAACATATGTTTGCACCAAGCTGGCATTCAGCTCAGTGTAGAACAGGGGTCTCAAAGTCATTCCTTTCAGGGGCCACATTCAGCCCAATTTAATGTCCAATGGGCCGGACCAGTAAAATAATAGCATATTAACCTAGAAAAAAATTAATATTCCAATTTTTTTGCATTTGTTTTAGTGCAAACAAACCCCATTACCTTATAAGTTTGCTTTAAAAAAAACTATCCAACAAAAAAGGTGTGAATAAAATACATGTAAGTCTAACAATTTTATGCTTCAATTTATCATTTACACATGTTCATTATGGATCAGATCTACTACAAAGACACTTAACTGTTAAAATTATGCTTAATTTTCTTCATAAATTTAAATTTGTTCATATTCCTTCATGTTTTTCACATTCTATTGTCACAGGATAGTTCGTAAGTATAAATATTTTCCCAATGGAATGTTATTTTTTCCACTATAAGAAAGAAAGACATTTGAAGTTGTCATTATTTATAGGCATAATCTACATTATTTTCACATCAAAATGAGAAGAAAATATGGAGTAATTATTTTAATATGTTATTCTGCTATAATTTGACTGTAAACCATATTGGTCTGAATGTGGAACCTGAACTAAAATCAGTTCCACAGTTTTGACTATATATAATTTTTTGCACTTTGCAAATTCATCCTGGGGGCCACATTGGAACCTTTGCTGGGCCGCAATTGGCCCCCGGGCCACATGTTTGAGACCCCTAGTGTAGAACGAAAGAAATAGAAATTGAAAGAAAGAAATCCATCAATGTTTGTTATGAAGTTGGACAGGCAGGGTCTCAACTGTCTTGTTCCCACACACACACACACACACACACACACACACACACACACACACAGATGATGGCAGTACAAAGTCACAAGGTTGCATTTGAGCTTTAATTGTTAAAAATAGCAATTGCACTATTAATATTTTATTTCGTCTTTGCTAATTCATTTTGTAAGCAAGTTTCTGTGCTTTAATATAAAGGGTGTATACACTTCAAATGATTGTAAATAACTTGTTGTTGATGATAATTCAGTAGATAAATGTATCATAGAATATACAGAGGTCATTGTATTGCTGTATTTTGCACTAATAATAAGTAAAAGAATTTACAGACATCATTATTTCATCACTACCTGTTCACTTATATACTTAAATACAAAGTTAAAGATTATTAACATTTTAAACAAATTCAAGTCACCTACAATGTAATGAAATTGAAAATGTATTTCTAGTTCATAAGATATTGCAGATTGCAATAATGTTTGGTAAGTCAGCACCTGTTTAACAGGTTTTTTTTTGGTTTCTTTGACATTTTTAAGCAAATTTTTTTTAAAAAAAGGTACGCAAAAATACTTTTCCTGGTAACTAATTACTTTTCTAGCACAGTAAAGCAGTTAGTAACATGGTTACTTTTTTGGGAAAGTAACTAGTAATTGTAATTTTTCAAAGTACAGTAACTCACCCAGTACTGTAAAGGAGATTGCCAGATCAAACTTGTGAGGGTTAAAGTTTATGTGAAAAACAGCCTGTGCTCTTGTCTTCTCAGGTCTCCAAACATTTCAAGTGTGTGGGAAAACTAGATAAAGTCTTAACCTGTTTAGGAAAATGACCACTCAAGATTCCACTCTCTGTTGTACATTTAATTATCTGCACTTAACTTGAAATATCCTTCATCATGACTCGAGTGATGGAAGGGATTGTGGTAATTAATTAGTTGATGAGAGAATGATGAATGACATGAGAGACGGCACCATGGGAGTATTAAAGCTAAGGGGAAACAGACTGCTCATGGATGTTATGATGGATGCTGTATAAACACCTCATAAATGTCCGGGGACCCTTCGGTAACCACGTGTGTGTGAATGTATATTCCATGTTCCATAGTGTGATGGGATGGGCACTTAGACTGCAGCACCATTAGAAATGAGAGCTTGGCTCCATTTCAAATGGAAAAGCCTATGGGTCTGGCTGTGGCGTGAGAGCATTTTCACCTCTCAATGGAGGCTTTCACTCCCATTTGCCATAACTAATAAACCACACTAACACTGTGTGTCACAATAAATCTCAGCTCCTCAGATGGCATGACTCACTCGCTGGTGCAGGGAAGCCAAAGAGCGAGTAAGCAGAAGTCGGCGAGTGTGTGAATAAGTGAGCAAGCGGGTGAGTTAATGAGTGAGCAAGAAAACAAACAAGAGGGCGGGAGTGACAGAAAGAGTGACAGATGTAGTGTGTGAGAGGGTATTA
>CM035800.1:21638802-21671302 GCA_020466265.1 Siphamia tubifer
CACTTAGATATAACATTAGACGCTGCAGACTAGCATTTAATTACCTACATCTGGGCCCACACACCATCTCCATAGTGTGTGTGATTATTTGCTTTTCTTGAGAGTGGGAGGGTTGGAGTGGAATGAAAATTGTTCAGCTTTTGTCTGAATCTTTGGTCTAAGTGCAGGGCAAAATTACTGTGATCCATAGATAAGGTTAATGGCCTTAAATAATACACTTGGGCCTAGTTGCCAGAGTAAACGGCATGTATGGAGTTAATAATGGGCCTGATAGCACCTTTAAAAACATAATTGCATGGCACAATGTTGACAAGTAGTTTGTACAGATGTTTCTCGCTAAAAGAAAATGATAATGACTTCTTACTCATTTTGTTTAACCTGCGAGCAAGAAGCATCTTGCATGGCAGTGATAACATTGTTTTATCTCAGATTCCCAGCCTTGTCATGAGGTCTTCATCCAAAACAGCGAGATGGTAATTAAGGGCTGGCACTGTCAGCCCAAGGTGTTTTCTCCACATTTATTTGAAGTGCGAGTATGATGTGACGACGCGCCGTGTCCTGCTACGTGGATGTCGAGACTGGCTTTTAAAGATGCACTGTACCCAAGACACGTGTTGGAAATGGAGTCAACAATAAGGTTTCTACTCAAACGGTGTCCGGCAGAATGATGAACGAGGCAGCAGTCTGGGGAAATTACAGCGATTTTAAAGGTGGATCAAAACCACTAAGAGTTCCATTTTCCTCTTTTTTTTTTTTTTTTTTGTTGCTTTAATGCCATTTTATACGGATGCGCTGAAATGTGAGATACCAGCGTGTTTATTTGTGTGTCTAACGTAATGTGCGCTGTGTGTGTGTGTGTCTGTGGGGGTGAATGTAGGCCGCTGTTCTTATGAGTACATGCTGTGCGTTCAGACGTGCGGATGCCTGCATGATGTGTGTGTGTGTGTGTGTGTGTGTGTGTGCTTTGCATGTTAGTGCTGTGTGGGTATGAGTGTAAAAGGGAATGGAATAGGCTCAATTTAAATCAAATTAGCATGCAGGCAAATTAAGCAGAGGGATTTAATTTGAGCTGTTGTAAAAATGCTAATTTCAGTACAGCCTGCAAGCTCATATGCAAATACAACACTATTTTACAATAATTCATATTAAGCCAGGCATGCATAAGACACACATATTAAAGTCTGATGTCATCTGGGGAATAGAGTATTGTTAGCGCTTGGACTTCTACAAGGTGATCACATTATGGGAATATGCCAGTGTGCATTGTGCAAACATTTAAGGCATCCCATTCCTCTTTATATGTGCTGAAGTAGGCATAAAATGCAGATCAGTATGTTAACGCATATGCATATTTGCCCTCTCTATAAATGATGAGTGAATGCATGCTCTGATATACACTACTTCAAACTGTAGTTATGATCTTCCACATTCCATCCACAAAACTAGAGCTTTAACTGTAACACAGCCAGACAGAGGCTGTTGCATTATTAAAGCTGTATTGCTAACCAGAGGACTCTTTGTAGAGCAGCAGACACTTCTGGATCATAAATGTATAACATCCTCATGCATAAAATTAACATATGAGAAAGGGATTACTCTACAAAAATAACTTTTTTTTTTATCGTGGCATAACAGTATAGGAAGATTGATTCATAAAAGTGATAATAATCACACAATTTGCTGTGATTAATTGCATTTACTCTTATAACCCTAATTCTAAAATGTTGTGTTTTACATTTAAATATATTCAAATGTAAAATCAATTTTTTTTAAATGAATAATTAGTGGAGAGTATATTGAATTGAAATACTTTTTGTTCGACACTTTCTATTAAAATTATCAAAACTGACTGAGTTTAAGGTGGATTTTCTTTAATATAAACCCAAATCTATTCTAAAAGCTATCAAGGTTACTAAATTAGATATTGGCTTTGAAGTGCATGACTTTGTGTCCCTGCGATGAAATTATTAACAAAGAAAATGTTTCATGTTCAAGTGCCAGTTGATTTTAGTCCAGCACGTAAAGTAAAAAATAGAAAAGGGAAATATTCTGCTGAAACAGCCTTTCAGGCAGACCCTCTGCTTTTCTGCTCTAGGAAATATGAACAGGTTATTATTCATATTAGCACTTATTGTGTGAATTTTGAGCATCTTTTGTTGTACATTTTTTGCTTCACATTTGCACACATGGAATGTCTGGTGACAGATATGGTTAAGATTTTATCAATACAATATGTTAACTGTATTCTAATCAGTTATTTATATAGGGTTTCAAGACATGATACATCATTAATTAGAAGTGTAACAGCATTGATTTGAAGAAATCAATATAGATTCTGATTTTGTTTTGATAGTAGTTTGAAACTAAAACCTAAAGTAGTTACTTAATCATAAAAGTGAATGTGGGACTTTTTTCTTCATTAGTATTTTGACAGTGTTATACTTTACCCACAATGAATGATTTGATGATGCTCAGAACATTTCACATTAAATTTATAAATCACAGGAAACAATCAGCTTCCTACCATTCAGATGGTTCCTACTGGTCTGTTATCATTTCCAGAGTGTTTCAGAAGATAGCGTCAGTATGTTAAAGGTTTGATGGAACAGTATGATTCACAGCCAAACATGTACTTGATAGACTTTAACTGCGTTTTATACAGTGGTTGACAAAGGCCAAACACATTGCAACGGCCTGATGCATTTCAGTTATGAGTAAAGAGCTATAAGTACAGAAAGATGTTAGTTTTAGTGTAAATATGTGAAAATATTTACATTTACAAAGACAAAAAAATGTAGTTGTGAGTATTTATAGATTACAATTGTATTTCATTGGTATGACCCACTTCAGATTGAATTGGATTGAATGTAGAACCTTAATTAAAATAAATATTAATATCTTAATATATTTTCTCGCATTTCACCAATTCATCTCAAGGGCCAGACTGGAACCTTTGGCGGGCCAGATTTGGTCCCCGGGCCTTATGTTTGACACCTGTGATCTAGAATAATAATGTAAAGGACCTATTGCTCTGTGTCCTCAAGTGTGTTGACTTTCTAGTTTATTTGTCAGTGAACAGTGGCTGATAGATGGATGTGTGTTTGAACTGTTTAACTGACAGAGACAGTTAAAGGTATTTGAGAGACTATTATGATGCTGTGGTACATTCAAATCCTATTTTTCTGTCTGCGGAACCATGAACTATTCTGATAACATCTTTTATTACTCATCCCCAGGGCATGTTTGGTACCAGATTCCAGCATCTATCCCTGCTCATGGCTTTTCATGTCACATATATGACAACTTTTCATAATGGTTGAAAGATAGCATAGTATTGTGCTGGTTGTAAAGTTCAAATCACTGTTGTGACTTAGATATACTATCATTGTAAGTAAGAACCTGTTCTTAATGACTTGCCTGGTTAAATAAAGGTCAAATAAATAAATAAATAAATAAGTAAGTAAGTTCAGTAAGATATAATAGAATAATGAGTGATTTAGATTTAATAATGTTGATTTTAATATACAGTAACTTTGAAGCCAGTGTGGTTTTACAACATAAAATGATAATAAACTATCAGTATTTACCTAACACACAAAACACTAATGTAGATATACTATTAATCAGAGGTGTTCAAAGTACTCACATTCTGTAGTTAAGTAGAAGTACAGCTACTTGTGTGAAAAAATATGCTGGTAAAAGTAGAAGTACTGATTCAACAACTAAAAAAGGACAACTTGTCAACTGTAATAAAGTACGAAAGTAAAACTTCAGAAAATAAAATCAGAAATGTTGCAAAAGTATTTAAAATAAAGCCTTTAAAAGTGAGTTACTGTGTAGATAATGTGTTTGATCGAGTTACAGTTACTCAGTTTTGTGGGTATAAGCAGGAAATGTAGGAAAAATGGGGGAAGAAAAGTCACAATTGAGATAAAAAGTCATGAGATTTTAAAAAAAAGGAAAAGAAAAGAAAAGAAAAGTCACAAATATGAGATATAAATGCATAATTTTAAGAGAAAAAGTCAAAATTATGATAAAAAAAAGTCACAATTCTGAAATAAAGTCAAAATTATGCGAGAAAAAGTCAAAATTATGAGATAATACTCATATAACTATAATATATGAAGTCACAGTTTCTTTCCACAACTGATTCTCTCTCTGAAGTGACTTATTTTTCATACCGTCACATCTGTTCAGTTTGTAAAAGTAACGAGTCTATTCTGAAAATAGAAAGAGTATAAAGTACAGATATTTATACAAAAATGTAGGGAGTAAAAGTAAAAAGTTGCCAGAAAAATAAATACTCAAGTAAAGTACAGATACCTAAAAAAAACTCTACTTAAGTACAGTAACGAAGTACTTTTACTTAGTTACTTTACACCTCTGCTATTAATCCAAGCCCATAGTTATATCCAAAGTTGTGTACTTACAGTACATATTGCAGTGGTTATTTCAGTCTGTTATCAATTAAACAGGTTCATAACTCAAAACTAACTGTTTCAGAAAACAGCAAACCAGTAATAAATGAAATAAACCCAATGCTGATCATAGGTCAGTCATATTAATTGTATTTTCTATGAATACATAATAATCACATGGAAGGTCCTGTCCTCTTCTTTTCTCTTTCTTGCTCATTTTCAAACTGCAGTGACTGAAAACAATTACAATACCAAGAGAATTTACCCTTTTCATCTCGTTTTATTTGCTTTCGATTGCCACCAGTACTTCACAAATTCATACAGTACATTAGATGGCTGTGTGAGCCTTCGCTTACATGTAAACCGACGCTAGCAAGTGAGGTGAGATGAGGCTCGAATGTTCAAATCTTAATCTTTAGAGAAGCTGGATGAGCTTGTCAATACTTGTTAAAGAGAAGCACGCTGGCTCACTGGGACTCACTACGCCATCCACCAGCACAAAGATCAATTGAAACACTTAAGCCTGTGGTTTGACATGGTGCTACACAGCATGGGATAGCATGTGCTATTAAGCGTGTGGGTGTTTGTAAGGCAGTTTACACCATAAACAAACCTCTGCACTTTAAAAAAAAAAAAAAAAAAAAAAAAAAATCAGGGTAGTTTTCAAATAAAGTATCACAAATATCGATGTGTGTTTTATTGACTGAAAAAAAAAAAATAAATAATAAAAAAAAATCAGTCAGCAGTTTTGTGTTTTGAATGTTGTTCAACCAGTCGCAAAATGAAACCGCGTGCATCGCCAGGTTTTCTTTTCGTTCGTGTCAGGGTCAATCTCGTAAAACAATCTGTTGAGTTAGTGAGCAGTAATAAACAAGTTTTTATTACTGATGCCTATACTAGAGTTTTTACCCTTCAGGTGGAGATGTAAAACGGTCGTACGGCTCCGACGCTTCCTTTCTGTATTGGTGTTTGGTCAGGGTACACACACACACACACACACACACACACACACACACAAATTGTTTGTTGCATCTACTTTTTCTCTCGCTCGTTTCTCTGTCCCTTTGGCTCACCGGGGACAATTATGCCCCTCTTTCAAGCTATTGCCAAGCCCAATTTGCCACACAAATTAAATGGCCCACATTTGAAGAGCGGGGAGGACAGGGTGAAGGAGAAAACCAGAGTGTGCGACAGGGAGGGGAAAGGCAAAACAATAACCGAGTGAAAATAAAACCATAGGATTGACGAAACAGAGCAGCATCGTGACCACCCGACGCGTTTCGTACCCGTTATTGTTGCTCATTTGCCGAAATATTACATTGATCCTGTTTCAGTGAAGTATACTATGGGCCTGATTGGTATATTTTTTGAAGAGGGGGGGGGCTGCAGTGTCCAGTGTAGGACTGGCTCTAAGGACCGTGCCATCTGTTGACCAGGCCGACTCAGCCATTTTCTACTCTTGCATGTCTCATATCCTCCAGCATGTCTTCACACACACACACAAACACACACCAAAACAGATCCAAGGCACCGACAGAGGGCAGATTTCCCATTGGAGAAACACAAGTCTGAGTTACGTTGCTGCAGGTTAGTCTGGAGCAGGTTATATTTGAGTGGAGGTGTGTCAGTCGTCCAAAGACTGTGAGACAGAGAGTCCCAAAGAGTCTGGGTTGGCTGTGCATAAGAAGTGCCACGCTAAAGGAAATTAAGGATCTACAGAATCCCATGGAAAGGGGCTATTTCAGCGCAAGTGGAGAAGACAAAGCTGCAGGCGGAAAAATAGCAGAAAAGAAAAAAAAAAAAGGCTCCCAAGAAATAAGGAGAAAATTGGCAAGAGAGTGATTAGGAAGAGAAACAATAGAGCAGCTTGGAAGGAGGAACAAACATTCATTTGGGAGATCAGGTAGTGCATGAAGCAACCCATTAGCAGAATTAAACGTCATTGTACATTTCTGCAAACCACACACATGTATAATATGAATATTCCGGAATCAGGTGTGATTTCTAGATTGATGTACTTTACACACTAATATTACAGAACATTAATCTCCCATAATGCCTTTCCAAACATGTCTGCCAACAATTTATGTTCATGGTTAGGTTTAACAACAAATGATAACAGGACTTGATTCAATACAGGAAATTATTAGCAATAACTGAACAAGCTTTGAAATTAAATGTAATGTTAGGTCAATATCTCACCTATTTACAGAATGACAAAGTATTGACTTGTAGGTAGGATGTTTTTAGTGGTTCCTAAAGGACTGAGAATTAGAGGCTTTTTCTGTCTCTCTTTACAGGTGTAACAGATGTGAGTTAAAACATCTCTAATAGGAAGCAAATAGTAAGATGTTATACCGACCACACCCATCCTACTACCACAGCTGTCAAGTTCGTCATTAAAAAGATGATTTTTAATTTGGATCTGTCAAGTTAAATGATGATTGATTGGCAACATAACACTGGCTGTGAAATGTATAATTATCACTGTTTCTTAACCTCTTCTACACTTTTCAGGGAAAAATGCCGAAAAAAAAACCTAAAGTAAATGAAGAATACCTCCACAATCCTATGGTTTATATGGATGTTCTTTATATCTATGATATCTAAAATACTGTAGCTATTACTATGACTGAGTAAACTGGAATAAACTAAAACTGAAAATTTAATATATTTTTTATCCTCCCCTGTTTTATTTTCCTTATTTGACAAAGGATAACACCCTGCTAACAATGATTCCATGAATGAAGACAATATTGATCACCGATAGCAACTCCTTAACAACACATGTACAAAAGTTGATAGAATTAGACCAAAATACAAAGCCTCAGGAAAGGTGTAAGTCAATATAACAACAAGTGGACAGTTATTATTTTACATTTCCAATAAATTATGTCTGGAAAATATAACTCACATGCATTACAGAAGTCTATTACTGTCTTCTGGAGCTTTTAGAAATGACATTTACCTTGTACTTCATCAAACTAAAATCAATAAGAGCAAATCAAAATGGATTATTTTGTCTCCAAATAGAGTAGTTTTATTATGAACTTGCTCCAAACTATATAATAATAATAATAATAATAATAATAATAATAATAATAATAATAATAATAATAATAATAATAATAATAATAATACACTTTCATAAACATCAAATATAAACCTGAACAAATGTGCAAAAATATATAAGAAAGATATATTTCCAATTAGAATAAATATAAATATCAAAAGCAAAAAAATGAAATAACAATAGAAACAATAGAAAAAACAATAAAATGAGAAAAATGAACTTTATAGTCAACAGTGTGTTTGCATGTGTATATTATAAAATTATCATTATTATTATTACTATTAGTTTGATAAACAGAAATCACTAAGATACAAAAACATACTGGGTGTAAGTTTATCTTCTTCTGACTCCACATCTCTTCTATTTTCAGATTATTCCACATGTTGTTGAACTTTCAGCTGATCTCTTGTCATGACTGTGCTATATGCTATGCTAGCACGGCTAACCGCTAACACTAATAGCACTTCACAAAACCTACCCAACAGTCAATAACAGTCACTAAGATTAAAGATTAAAGATTAAAAATTGCTTATATTTCACCCCACAAATCATGTTTGAACATTAATTTTATCACAAAAATACACTTTATATGTACTTTTATTAACATTAGGCTCAAAAGTGTGAGCAAAAGTTTAATTATATTTTTCCAATTGATGGAAGTTGACACAATTTTCAGGCCAATCGGGCTTATTAAATTTAGTTTGTTTACAAAAACCCAAACTTGTGTTGATTTCACAGCTGCTTTAACACTGAGGAAACATGCTGACTTTTCTCTGGTGTGATTATGCAGCTGTAATAATATAATAACTTTAATGGGCACATTTCCTATATGAGCTTTTTGGATATTATTGACAACTATAGGATGTTGTGACACAGGTGTGGTTGCCCTTTGTCAGTTTCCCAGGGTCATGGATAAGGATAAGACGCAAGGGTACGAGTTATTTCCACATTCTAAACAAAGCAGTTTTATCGCCTGAAAGTAAAAACAAGAGGTAGGACGTCTCAAGGAACAAAATCATGACTTTTTTTTTTTTTTACCAGCAAAAAAATAAAAATGCCGGCGCTCTAACAAATTTCCTTTATGCTTACATAAATGCGCTACAACCTTATTTAATTCTAACAACTGTGTTAGAGAGAACAAAACAGAGTAATTCCAAAAGCCTGAGGCGAGTCCACCTCTGATCCTGCATTTGCTCCTCTTGTTTTGTTTTTTTTTCCTGACAGAACAGGACACATCTCTGACCTCCCCGAATCCACACACCCTCTTAGTCATTAACACACAGCCGCCGTGGCTACCTCATGATAAGTTTGTTTTGGCTTTGGAATGATGACCTAGCACAGCTGTCTAAGTAGGGTAAAGAGGAGCAGCAGCTGCAAACCAACCAGACGGTACAAGGAGTGAAGGCGATGGCGGGACACGAAGGCATCAAGACTCAGGAGCCATTTATTGCACTTGTGCTCAGATCCAACTGTGGAATGTCTGAACATACCAGAGTGGAAGTTTTGTTCAGACACTTGTCTGAGGGAAGGTTTTGGCAATGGTGGGGTTTTTTTGTTTGTTTGTTTGTTTTTCTCATCAAATGTTGTTGTGCAAATTTACACCACACTTTGGAAGATGGTAGTTTCTGAATGATAGCTACTAAAGAGCCTCCACAATGGTAACGCTTATCGACCATTAATGCTGTTTTGGGAAGGTCCCATAATTAAATTGTATCAATAAATCCTGAATCTCTATCATTCTTATGATCTGTCCTCCTTGTAAATCAGAGTTTAAATAAATGATATTATATATTCAGAATTCTGTTTTCTGTGATCATTAGTGACACTTTTTCTTCAATCTTCCTTCAGAATTATATATATATATATATATATATATATATATATATATATATATATATATATATATATATATATATATATATATATATATATGTATATATATATATATATATTAGGGCATTAACTAAAATATCGACTAGTCGACACGTCGACTTTCGGAGCACAAGTCGACTTAAATTTGGAAGAGTCGACAAGTGCATGTTATTCTTTCTGCCTCTCTGTCTCTGTCTCTCTTTCTCTCTCGCTCGCAAACTCAGACCAGACGTAAACAAGACACCTGCAGGTAAGACAGTTGTGGTGGGCTAACAAAACAATGGTGACACACACATCACATGTGTGGAAATACTTCACTTTAGATGAAAAAAACGGCACGGCATCTAAAGAGGCTAATGTGAATGATAAGAGCAGCATTAGCTAGCTAACCTGTGATAAGCAGCGCAGGTTGCATTATGACAACACACTCTTTTTTTCCTCCAAATACATGATAAGGACAGTGTTGTGTTCATCTTATTGGCCTTAAACTTATTAGACGTAATATAAAAAGTGAGGACATGTGACAGACGTGTAGACAGTCCAGTTTTAGAACCGTGGGTCCAGACCAAATGCAGACATACGTTCACCTACTGATGTTCAGTTACATTTAACAGAAAACTCTTTGCTAACGTTAGCCTTTGTTTTGTTGCAGTTAAGTGCTGTTCGTGTCAGTGGACATTGTTACGTTGCAGTGAACTTTAATATAAGTTGCTCATTACTGGACAGACATGTGTCTGTGTTTTTTGTTTTGTTTTTTTTTTAGTCATGTGTCTGTTGTTTGTCCACTAACAATGTGATGACGTCATCATGACCCAGTTGACGCGACATGACTTTATTGACAGATAAGTCGACTTGAAAAAAACTGAAGTCGTTAATGCCCTCATATATATATATATATATATATATATATATATATATATATCATACCAGAGTGGAAGTTTTGTTGAGACACTTGTCTGAGGGAAGGTTTTGGCAATGGTCGTTTTTTTTTTTCTCATCAAATGTTGTTATGCAAATTTACACCACACTTTGGAAGATGGTAGTTTCTGAATGATAGCTACTAAAGAGCCTCCACAATGGTAACGTTTATCGACCGTTAATGCTGTTTTGGGAAGGTCCCATAATTAAATTGTATCAATAAATCCTGAAGCTGCACATAAAATGAGGGATAAACGGAGAATAAATTTCTCCATTTGCCTCTCCCCCACTGTGAGACACATGTGGCGGGGAGCAGAGTAGAAAAATAAAACACATTTGAACATATTGCAGGGAACATTTCTCACGCACAAAGTTGAAAATCTCAGCCATCAATTTCACTTTACGTGGCTCTGTTGTATATGACCTTGGGTGAATGATCCCTTCATTCAGAGATATTCAGCTGAACTGAGGGGATTTCAGTCGGTGCAAAGGGAGCAATAAAACTTTTATTCATCCCACTGTGACTCCAGAAGCTAATGATTCATGGATCTTAGCGTAAGGAGGAAAAAAAAAAAAAAGACTGAGGGTGGGAGTGGGGGACTCTGTGGTGCAGGACCAAAACTCAATGAGGTTTGAAAACTGTTGTCACACATCGATAAGCAGGTGTCTGATGTCAAGTAACTCAATTCCAGTGACTTCTCATCACCAGATTCTGGGCTGAGGCCTGAGTGTTTCTGGGTCACATGACAGGTTTTTTTTTTTTTATCGACAGACGATGTAGTTGGAAAATAAAATACACTTTGATGGTTGGAGATGAAGAGTGGGATCACTGTAAAGTATTGCTTTATGTGTGAATGGGAGCTAAATACTGTAGGACGCATAGATAACAACTTTATAAAAGCCTTGATCTGGTTTGATAGATACAGGATGGTAGAGAATAACAAAATTATTTAACAGCATTGTGTTAATTTTATCAGTGCATTCCAGTTGAATATCTTCTAGACTGTCAATAATACGGTTTTGTGCACGTCATGCTCCAATTTCATTCTTCACAGTGTGAGAAAGAAAAATAATGGGCAATGATGATTTAAGAGGAATCATTTACTGAATTTTAATTAAATTAAATTACATACATATTAGCTTTAAGAAGAATAAAGGCTGGAAGTTTGCACTGCTTCTCTAAATAGATAATTGTTTTTTTTTTAAGGTAGCAGCCCTATCATTCTTATGATCTGTCCTCCTTGTAGATCAGAGTTTAAATAAATTACATTATATATTCAGACTTATGTTGTCTGTGATCATTAGTGACACTTTATTGTTCAATCTTCCTTCAGAATTAATTTATATATATATATATATATATATATATATATATATATATATATATATATATATATATATATATATATATATATATATATATATATATGTGTGTGTGTGGACACTATAAGTGGACTCATTACCTCAATGAGTAGCTTAACATATCCTTTGTTTTGTGATTTTGAATGATATGAAAATTATGGCATTACATCAAAAAATGAAGATATTCTTTCATGATTTTTCTTGTTCAACATAAAACACCATTGAATCAAAATTTGACTTGTGTCTTGTTACAGAGATGTTTCTCCGAGCAATTCCTCATAGCAGGATGTTACATTATTTTTTGGAAAAATGAATTACACCTTTGCTAGCATTTTCTTTTAATACAGTACACATACATTTGATTGTTTTGACAAAGACAAACCAAAGTATTCTGAATAGCCTTGATAATAGCATGTTTCCATTATACTATGAATTCAAGACCTAAAGAGGTTTACTTAAGGAGCGCTACCTGGACTCAAAATAAGCAATAATAATTAGAGGTGCTCTATTGGATGGGAAAACAGCAAGACAAAAAAGAAAGAATGAGAGTGCCTTGGAAGTTTTTCTTTTTTGTCTTACTATGAATTCAACATTTAATTTTTGACCATCATGCTTAGCTCTGTACATGGACACAGCTTTCCCACCTGTGTGTTTCATTAACATTTGTATATATCTGATGATTTACAGTTAGAGAAAAGAGCCCATGCTATCCCACCCCCCTAACCCAGTAGGACACAACACTTGAGGCCCACGTGAAAGCCAACGGTCCACTTACTTTGAGCGTCGGCGAGGTGGAGGAGCAGACCCAAAACAAGCAGCAGCGGCAGCAGCAGCGTGGGTCTGGCTCTGTGCATGGTGGGACAGCTTGGCACCAGCATGCTTTGGCAGCCTCGGTGGTGCTGGCTCACAGAGCCCTGTGAGTCAGTCTGGTCTGATTTCTCAGATGCAGGGTGTTCACAGCCTATGCAAAGGCAAGAAGGGATGGGGAAGAAGGGAGGAGGAGGAGGAAGGGAAAAAAAAAAAAGGAGAGAGAAAGAGAAGGACTGAATGAAACAAAGCTGTTTGGCTCCACGGGTTTTATCTATCCCTGCACATTTCTGACATACCCCCACACAGCCTCGGCTGGAGCTGACAGAGGATAGGAAGAGGCTGATGTGCTCACGGGGTATGTTCTGACAGTTCTCTAAATGGAATAGTCACTTCACACAAACGCGTGTGCACGTGTGCATGAGAGGGAGAGCGAGGCAGAGGAACCACACAGATGAAAGGGTGAACTAATACAATTTTGTCTTCACAGCTTCAGTCACAAGCGCCAATTAAATACACAGCATAATAAGAGGACATTTTAAGTCCTACTCAGATCAGCGGCGATATCTATTTCACATAAAGATCCCCTCGGTCACAGTAACGCAGTGAGGAAGACCTTGGTAAAAATTAATATGATTTGAATATTTATGTAGTATAATGTAAATTTGGCAACAGAACGAGTGATGGGGCTTAAAAAATGTTAGTTATTGCAATGCAGAGATTTACAATTAATTAGTTACTAATTAACATAGATATTAGTAGCAAATTGACTCTTTAATAATCATAAAATGTTTGCATGATCATTCCTTAAACAATCTTATAATGTCATGAATTAAACACAATTTATTCAGACACTATTAACACAATTGAGACAATATATTAATGTATTGTGTGTTATTAAGGGAGCTAATTGTTTTTGAAGTGTGGGTACATCATACAGGGCACACTGAATCAGAGAAAACGAATCAGAATTTGTCATTCAGCAAACTTACATCACATCACTGCAGAAGGAAGAAACCATGCACGGGTCACATTTAAAAAAACACATAGTTAAACTTAGTATTAATAATTAAGGAACACTGACAGTTAATGTCCTACTGAATGTACAATATGATAATGCGCAATAAGGCTTTAGTAACTGTTTTTTTTTTTTTTTTAATAAACAGACAATATGCATTTTTAAGTGTCTGTTCATTTGAAATGTTACCCACTACCAAGATTCAGCCTTATAGTTGCACTGTAGTATGCCAATTGTGTAAAGCATTTAATCTGAAGCACTTCTTTATGCTTGTTGCACTACTTTTAATCTACAGTCGATACTTTAATAGCTTTCGGAGCCTTTGCAAACATACATACATACAGCACTTAAAGAGCAGATAAACTGTACAACACACAGTGGTCAAATGTTGCCGTTCATGTTTGAGCCTTTCATAGGAGGGCAATGACATGGCTGTGGAAATCAATGTGATACAGTGAGCTTGTATTAGCTGCAGACCGCCTCTATCCCTTGTCATCCATTTGCTTAAGCCCAAGCCTGATCCTTAGTGATGGATGCTCTGCGGTAGTCGTCAGCTTGCGACGCTGCTCCCAGCTAATCCAAGTGTGTGAGCTTTGATGACATACTGTACAGCTCACTGTTAGCATGCTAGCTAGTGTGCTGGCATTGTTCTGCAGGATGCTGTTGTTTCAGCTGCGGCGACGGCTTGAGTCAGACCAGTGCACGGTCTGTGTACTGTACCATAGCATTTCAGACGCTTTATGTACCGTGAGATCAAACACACGACATGTGAAATCTCTTGAAGTTTTGGGCTTGAAGAGATTTAGTAGTTGTCTGTTCTGGAGGTGAACAGTGAACATTGATACTTTTTTTTTTCTTGTAATAATATTTTATTGGACAGTTTATCTGCAGATTTGACCGCCACCCACAAAATTGAAAAAAAAAAAAAAAAAAAAAGAGGAAAAACAAAGCCCCCTAAGCCTAATCAGTAGGCCCGATGATGACAAAGTACCTCATTTCCCTGTTACCAATCATCCTCTTTCTCGCTCCTAGCTCTCCCTCTTTCATTTATGTGGGCTGTAAATGGCAGAAAAGACAGGAAGATAGCGCACCTGTCACACTCGATTTGTGTTGGGGGGAGATAGACACGACTACCTGTCTCAAAGCGCCGCAGGGCTAGCAGCAAGCGTAAGAGCGGGGGACGTGTGGCGAAGGGAATCAATTTGAGGCAATCTCATCCCCCGCTCCCCGCTCACAACACCACCACAACACACAGGGGCTTGCAAAAAAAAAAAAAAAACACAAATACATATACATACATTTGAGAGCACTAGACAGAAGTTTCGCATGAGTAGTGTTCGTAGCGGCTTTGGGTTTGATTAAAATCAACCAGAATGAAAAAAAAAAAAAACTAAACAAAAGCAAAACAAAACCCAGAGCCGGATACGAGGGGACAAAGCAGCAGTCTGATCCATATACGTAACGCAGGTACCGCTGTCTGTCTCCTCCAGTTATTGTTTTACGCATCTGCCCCTCCAAATCTAAGTCATACCCTTTGAGTTAATTAATGAAGTGTGAATTTCCATAATGACATGACATTAGGCAGCACACAAGAAACAGTACTCAGCAGCCCTCCCCCTCTACGCTCACACACACCCATTTACACACATGCTGATAGAGGCAAACAAAACCATCTGTATGTTGTGTAACCACCAGTGAGACGACCAAGAGGCTGTGCCATGTGAGTAAATACAAGGACAAGCTAATGTAAGCATAGTGAAAAAGACCCCCGCCATCACCGCGAATGGAATTATATTTGGTGTCGACATGTGGTGTTCATTTTTTTTTAAGAGTAAATTCCCTCCTAATGCACTATGGGATTGGGTGGGGTTGTGGTGATGGTGGTGGTGGTGGGGGGGGCACCTGCCAGACCTGACGGAGAGGTACAGTAACAGCCTGCCAGCAGCTTTGTGGATTTAGTCCGAGCACTGCTGCTTTTCTATGCATGAACGCCTCTCCCGTGCATGTGAGACTTCATTTTTAAATGCGTACGCAGCTTCCTTTACTATTCCGAGGACCTCCCTCTGAGGCAGCGCCACCTTTGCCCATTTTCTCCCCAACATGGCCGCTCTCTGTGTCACTTTCACTTCCATGCATACGGTGCCACTGATGCTTTCCATTGAACATTTATTAGAGTAAGAAAAAAACAATCTTGTCTTTCTTCCTGAGCCCCCGGTGGTATTATTGTGTTCCCATTCAGTGGTGCTTCATTCAAAGGATTTTGCTGCTGATAGCAATCATGCATTATTAAACAAAGCCTGACAACATGCACAATGTTAATTAGAAAAGGGGGGAGTGTGTGGCAAGAAAAAGAAAGGGTCTGTTGAGCTGTCTACTCTCTCTCCTTCCCCATGATCCTTATCAGAAATGTGAAATAGAAGGAGGGAGGGATGTTTATATTCCCCATAATGGCTAGTCTCTCTTTTATTTGAGCGTGTGTTTGGTATTCTGCTCTATTTAGATAGGCAATATTATTAAGAAAAGAGAGGGGGAAAAAAAAAAAAAATCATTCTTATTTATCTTACACTCCAACCATACTGCTGCAATATTCTTGTTATGGACAAGCATGCAGGCAGAATAGTTATGAGCTCCCTAAATCAGCAGGTTCACGTCAGATTCATGGCAATTTTGTCTTTCCATGTTCACTTTCATGCTGTAATATTTTTGGCAAACTGAGCACAAACCAGTGGGAGTTGAACGTTGACATGAGAACGCTCCTGGTGGTGCCATTTTTAACAAATTCAACATGGTATTTGAGCGTTGTGGTTGCACCACATTATGCTCATCCTTCGTGCAAGTTGACTAATTTCACTTTGGCCAGCTCCAGGGAATCTTTAAATGGGGTGTTTTTAATTTCAGACTCATGCACAAACTCAATAGAACTTCAAGGAAAGAGTTACGGTTAAGAGTTACGGTATGTTATCCTAACAGACCAAAGCAGCCACAAAAATGTCACTTGATCTATTAAGGCCGATCCCTCTGTAATTAGCCTAACACATGCAAGGACAAGGCATGGCAAAACTAGCAGTACTACTTTCCCTTTCTTTTACCATTTTCTTTTTTTTTTTTTTTTTATTTGTTCAGTATCGTGGCCAACCAGGCACAGCAAATAAGAATTTGATTCGTTTTTATGATGCAGGACTTTCTATTTCCCTCCTGACCAGAGTTAAAGAATGCAGTAATTACCCCCCACGCAAACACCCACGCTGTTAAAATATAGAGATATGCAGGGTTATAGCAGGAAGTACACACAGTAGGCTGCTGTGCTAGGACTGTAATGGTCTCTGGGATTTTGCCTTGGTCCCCATGTTGATGGGAACAGCCAAGTATGTTTTTGCAAATTAAACAATACAATATCTCATACCTGCAGCTAATCAAAACAGTGGCAAAATACAAAGTTTGAAGGTGGCAGGAAGGACAGTTTTCTCTACTGCTACTTCCATGTCTTTACAGAGAAGATATTGTTTTAAAGTTTTATTCATATTATACTTTGTCTTTATCATTTCAACCTTATGAAATGGCCACAAGTGAACAAATAAAGCAAGCGATTACATGCATTTCAACGCAAAAGTCAACAAAATATTGCTGCAGAAATGTGATTTATTATACTTGTAGCCCTTAAAGCTGCTGGCAAACCAAAAGATGTTCTGATATGAAATGTTCAATAGATTTTGAGTCACTAATCCTCATAATGCATTTGAATAATTCAGGTAAAACGCAGTACATTTTCATCTGCATCAGATATGACGCATCTGGACTTTAACCTTTTTTTGGGATTGTTTTTTTTAACCTTTTCACTATCACAACGTCTGCAAATTTGTGACATATTTTGCGGGAAAAACTCACTCTATCTTCAGTTTTCTCAGATTTTATACAATTATTTTTAAATGTATTCCCATATGTCATGAACATGTCCTTTATCAGGAAATTAAATAAAGGATTGCTTGATTATTCACTGAAAAAAAAAAGCAAATGTAGAGGATGTAATTATGATGAATTATGTCACTTAAATGTAGAGAAAAAAACATTTCGATTGCCACAATAATAGCTATATCCTTAAGGGTTAACAACAGCATGTGATGTATAATGTTTTATTTCCTTTCATTAACATTCGGCACATGATAGTACATAGAAATTATTTTTTAAAAATAATTTTTTAATTTCTTCCTTGTTATTATCACTTGTTTCTCACTCCCAAATGATGCGTTTTGGAGAAATGATGAGAATTTAGCCACAGAATAAAGCTTTGTGTTCTGTAAAAGTGGAAATGTCACTGATCTAAATATGATGAGTGAGGTCAAAGGTCAATTAAAACAGCAGAGAATTGCAGTGCACTCCCACAATACCCAGATATCTGTGATGGTCACCCCCTCGTGATGCCCTCTGTTTTTTTGTGTTTTTTTTTTTTTTTCCCCTTCAACATCATATGATCCGAGTTATAAAATAAGCTCATCAAAGACTCGACTCCCCACCCCCGTACATCGCCACCCACCCAATTCCTCTTTAAACCCCTACTTCCTCATCAAGAGGGGTTAAGTTTGGGTTAAGTCAGGATGTGTTTTACATGCTCAACATGGCCTACTTTTATCTTTTTTCTCATGCTCCTGTTTTCTCATTCCTCTGCTTTAAATGCCACAGTAGAAAATCTACTGGTTTCTTTTTACTGCCAGTCTCTTTCTTCTGTGCTGTTCTTTCGGTTTTCTTCCCTTGTGTTTTCTTTTTCTCCTTTCCCTCTCATTTTTTTTTTTTCTCCCTTTCCCAACCACTTTCTTCTTCTGCCTCTGATGGTGTGATTTAAGACCAAATGACAAGGCCGTTTCTCACACATCGCTCCCGATCAGCCGGCATGTGTAATAACATCCCTCAAGCTAAGCTAAGCTATGCCCTCAAGTGCAGCCTCCACATGAAAGACCCTGACAACCGCACATCAGAGGAGTTTATTTGCTATACTTATTTATTTACTCCCCCCCCCCCCCCCCCCTCCCTTCTTCCTTGCCTCCTCTGACCTCCCTCAAACAAGCCTCCCACGGTCATAAACCATCCTTTGGGTGTTACCGCATGACTCTACGTCTGAGAAAGTCAGAGTTTACAGTTCCACTTCCAAGCCTGACTAATTCTTGACAAGCAAAAGCTGCCAATGCCTGCGCCTTCGTACGTCTTTGGTCGTGTCTTGTCGTCTTATGGACAAGGCCCAGCAGGAAGCTAATTGGGTCTGATGACATTTGTCTGCCTAATAATGGGTTTAAAAGCACCTGCTGTGATTATAGGACAAGGAAGCTGTCACGGTCCCATCTCAGTTGTTTGTCTGTCAAAAGTTAGAACTAGACTTTCCTTGTATTTTTAGCTGGAAACATAATAAATGGAGCATTAGCTCACCCAGCCACTGTTAACTGTTTATAAAATATTATTAATTATTCACTGTCATGACATTTACATGTATAACATAGTACAGTTTTAGCCCTTATTCTGATGTGACACTTTTTCTAACTGAGCATTTACTTACAGACAATAAAGATTCCTTTCATATTTCTCTGTATATGCAGCCATATATTCAGAAAATTCAGAATACGACAGGTTTTCAAACTCCAGTTCTGGAAGGCCAGTGTCCTACATGTTTTAGATTCCCCTCTTCCACATGATTCATTTTAACCCTTTAATTCCTGAGACTTTAGCAGTTCCATAGTAAAAAAAAAAAAGATTAAAATAAGCAACAAAATGAACAAAAATGAATAATAAACAAAATAATTAGTAAGATGAAGAAAGTAAGACACAAATGGAGGAAATTAAAGAAAAAAAATACTAAAATAAAAAGCAACATGTAGAAAAATAAGCAATCAGCAACAAAAACTAAAAAAAATAACTACAAAATTATAGATAACATGGAAACATTTGACACATGCAAAAATATTTACATAAAAAAGAGAACTAGTAATTAAATTTGGTCCGAGAATTTTTAATTTTCCCTTTTACTAAATCATTTGCCTTTGACACCAAAACTTAGTAAAAACACTGTAAAAAAAAAAAATTCTGAATATTTACACTAAACCATCCATTCAGAAGGCATCAGTTAATAATCAGCTCCTCATCATCATCTCATAATGATAGAATGGTTTCCAGGGTGATGAAAAACATGCAGGACACCACCCTTCCAGGACCACAGTTTGACACCCCTGCCCTAACATGAAATTTACCACATCACAATATCTAAAAGTAGCTAGAAGTTGTTGTGTCCTGTTGCTTCTTTTACTGAAAGTAGCATTTTTTAAATCAATTTTCCAAGTGTTGACATGACATATAAATAAACTTTCAAAATGCAAAAAAAAAAAAAAAAAAAAAAAAAAAACCTGATGTCTCTGATTGTGACAGCAGTTTTGGGCTTTTCCTTTAAATAACATGTCAACTAGTTTGTGTAAAATACCCAAAGCTGACTCCAAACAGAGGAAAAATACCCAGTTGAGATGTTAAGACAACTCAGAAAATGCAAATAGCAGAAACATATTCCACATCTTAATCATAAAGCTTAAAAAAAAAAAAAAATCTAACAGAAATATACTATTCTCCTGACTTCTTATACCAGTAGGATGTTACTGTACTGTCCACAAACATCAAACCTAATGTCGTACCCAAGTCCACTAGAACAACACTGCAACATTTGTTCTGTTAATAAACCTTTAAGATATCTACAGTAAAATATCCCAGTTTAGACTAGAGTCAAAGGGTTCCATTCATAAATAAATAAATAAATAATGTAAAAAAAATTGAAAAGAAATAGGAGTACCAAGTTTATCATATTCCAAATATTGTTATGTCCCTGTACACATTAGCCTCTGCAATAGGTTTTCAAATGGAGCAAACTTCCATAAAAAAAAAAAAACAAAAAAAAAACAACAACTTTGTTCTGGAAAACACAGGGTCAAGGAGACAATGTGGCAATTGGAAAACTATTACCTTGTTTGGGTGCAAGGAGCAAGGTTGAGTCCTCATGAGAATGCAGCCCGCCTAAACTCACCTTGAACATACACTTTAGCAACAAAAACGTCCACAAAGCATCAGCTCCGACTCCTCCTCCACCTGCTTATTGTGCATGCGTGTCCCTTTTGATTCCTACAGCCTCTCCTTGACTTGTCTCTTTACCTGGTCTAGATCAACGCTCCCTCCCTCTTCTTTTCTTTCCCTCTGTTTATACCCGTCGTTCGCATGTCTCATTCCTCTCGCCACATTTCCCAGCAGCTGTTGTGTTCAGATGGATGGTCCCCTTAGTGCAAGACCCTGACCTGCAGTCTAGTGACTGATTATACCAGTGCCCTGTTGTGCTGCTCCCTGAACGCATACCAACACAGTGCACACATAGGCAGCCACACACACACACACTCACACATATATACACACAAGGTTAGACAGGAGCTATTGGGAGAGCTTTAAAGACACTGGGGAGTTTAAAGAGAGGGAGAGCAAAAATCCAAAGCAACATATTTCATCTTTGGCTGAATGTTTGGATCACCTCATTTGACCTTGCTGATACTGGTGACACGCTTCTTATTGAACTCTACTAATGTCTTTTCAATGGGCAGCAGATAAAACACACAGATGAGTACAAGCAGCACCTCAGTATGCGCACGAGGTGTGTAAACTATTCAAATGATTGTCACCTTGTTGGGAGGGCCTTCCCCTGTGCTATGTTTGGTCGTCCCAGCGTGGGCGGCTTCTATAGCACAAGCATGTTTCGCTCAGGTCGTGCTTGACCTTGCACATCAGCATTTAGTATAGGGAAAGAACTTGTTATCATGCAAACAGGCTGAATCAAGAGGAGTCTATTGTGTCGGGAGCAGCGAGTGTGGCAGGAATAATGGGGGGGTGGGGGGGTGGGGTTGAGAAAAATGGTAGACGCAGCAGCCGCAGCCAACCTGGAATGGCTGGGATTAAATTTACGCCGCATGAACAGGGGAGGGCTAAATCATGTTACATATTATGAACCAGGAAAAAAAAAAAAAAAAAGAAGGGGGAGTGAGAGGAGGGCGGAGCAGAGGGGTGGAAATATAATGGATAAGGTGAGCAACGAGGCAAAGAGGGAGAGAGGAGGCATGGGGAAAGTAATGTGGAAGAGGGAGGAAGGGAAGGAGGTGAGAGGAGGAGGAGGAGGAGGAGGAGGAGGAGGAGGAGGAGGAGGAGGAGGAGGGGAGGAGGAGGAGGAGGAGGAGGAGGAGGAGAGCGCACTGTAGGGTAGAGAACAGGAGAGCTGGAGACAGAGGGAGGGGAAGCAAGGGAATGTGCCTCACTGCCAGCTTTTCTCACGCTCCGTCTGTGCTTGTGCACCTTACAGAGGCAGCATGATAGAGATGGAGAAGAAGAAAAAAGGGATAGAGGAAGAAAAGGGCAGGAGCTGCTGAATAGTAGATGATAGTTGTGAAGCCACCTTGGCAATCTGACGGTATTGTTTCCTAAAGGAAGGAATCTGGAAAGACGACAGCATGTGGAAAATAAGAGAATAGGAAACATGACACATGAAAAGCATGAAACTCCTCAGTCACTAAAGTACAAAATTCAGTCTCCACATCCAGCTGTAGATGCTCACAATCACGCTGGCAAATGTAAACCCAGTTATTGACGCGCACAAATACACACATACAAGCGCAGCACAGGCACGCGTACCCTTTACACCACATGCTCCTGGCACTACCCCCAACACGGCAACGGTCTGTGGGAGGATGAATAATCTCACTTCCGCAAGGGAAAGAAAATAAAGAGAGAAAGGAGGGTGAGAGGGAGGTTGTTCCCAGCCTGAGCTCATGTCATTTTATGCAAAGTACAGAGCACTCAAACAGACAAAACAGCATTCGGCTGCCACTTGACAACATGCTACAAGAACGTCAGTACACAGCGTGATCAGAAATAACTAAAGAATAGAGCACTGGGATATTGTTTTGCCCACTAATACATATGGAGTAAGTCAACAACAATATGTCTCCTTATCTTTTGGAAACAATTGAACACCTAGGTACAATGTGTGATGGTGACATTTCAGTGGCTTTTGTACACAAGCCAAGCCGTTTGGTATGTAAATGCACTACTTAGGCGTACATGAAGGATGTAAGGAGGCGCTTGGGGCATACACGCTACACTCATAGGGCAGCAAAATAATTAGAATGCCAAGTGTCTCCCATTATCTAAATGCTAATTTGCCTCAATATACCCTGAGCTAAAATGTAATGCCACATTATTGTTGCTGTAGTGCATTACGGCGACAGTGGGTGAATTTGCCGTCAATTATCCAAACAGACTGAATGCTATCTTTTACCTCATGTGATGTTTTCCTATGTACATTAATCAGAAGGCCTTGGCGTCAAGTCTGTGTTGATTTTACTTCTTTCTTTAGTCTTACTTCATGGTGAGTTTATCTTTAGTTATCTAATCTAAATAAATAATGAACGTGTAAACACCAACTACAGATAACAGAGTCATAAAAAGGGCATTAATATCCTCTTTTGTGGTGTAAGGTGACCATGATATAAGAAATGGTAATCTGACTGGCTCTGAGAATAAACTTTATTCGAGAAAAAAAAAAAAAAAAAAAAAAAAAGGGGAAATTGGAGAGAGAAAGCTAGTGAAATGCATTATGGGCATTGGTGTTTTGTCATGACTCAGGTGTGATAAGAAAGCCTGAGTCAACAACTTTAAGAACTAGACAGACGGCATTAAGTTCACCAGCTTATCAAAGCTTTTTGCATGAAAATACATCAGTGCCAACAGAGAGGGCAACGGGACAAAAATATTATCACAGATATGAGGTGTTTTTGCTGAATACACAGATTGAGGTGAAATTGTGTTGTTCCTGCCTTTCCATCTATATCCTGATAAGACTGCCAAAGGACATGCTAGGTAGGAACGAAGAGCGTTTTAGAAAGCTGTTTCAATATTCCACCGGTTCAGGTATCCTTACCGAAGTTTACAGTGTGCTTTGATGTGGTAAATGCTGATTAATGCATTTGAAAAGCTAAAGTTTTGTGTGTCCTTGGATGCCCTTCAAAGGTGCTTTGGCCAAATTAAGCTATTGTTCTCATGAAAGTCAATGCAAGCTGCTTGTGCAACTAAGTCCAGGGGAAGCAATGGTTCACCCCAAGGCAAAAGTAACAATTCCCACCTTTGTCGTTTCACTAAGACAAATGCTTGCTATTGCCACGTTAGCTACCAAACAAGAGCAGTTCCCCATCAGTGACTGTATATTGTACCACTCCAACAAGACATTTTATTATGCTGCTGAAATTGAATGAATAGATCCTTTTTCTTCTGCCACAGTTTGGAGATTGAAATTCAAATCAAATGCCACCTTCAAAAAAAAAAAAAAAAAAATGTCAGTACAGGAAATCAAAACCATTCTGTCAATGCTCAGCATCAAACAAAATGCACAGTATGACATTTGGAAGTGATTTTCTCTCCCTCTGTACTTGGTCCTTGGTGTATTTGGTGTAAAATTAACTTAGTAATTGTAAGAAGAAAAAAAAAAAAAATGCAGCACAAACCAACATCACACAAATAATCCTCGCCGCTCTCGCTCTACATCTAACATTCTTTCAGAAACCTTTATACAAGCTCGACCAAACCCAATACAATCCACCCCCAAACACTCACAAACATGATTAAGACAGTGTCAAGCTTGACATTGCCATCTCCCATGCTGTCAGTGGCCCTCACTGGGAGTTGCTGTTGACTGACTGCCTGGATGTGCCTTATCATTAACAGGGCTGCCTGTGCCACCACGGAGGGGCTTTGATGACAGAAACTAAAGCCCCAGTCCCAGCCCCTCCCATTTCGCCTGCCCAAGTGTCATCTAAATGAGATAGGGCCCAGGAGCTAGGGGATTAGGCACTGCATAATTACCTATTTAAAGACCTTAATTGAGCATTTCATTAAGAGACTGGCACTGAGATTTTGCCAAGGAGGGCACTACGGGGAGATGTATTTGTATGTGCATGGATGCATGTGTGGGTGAGGTGATAATATGAGTATGTGGGTGTTCTTATGCCTGTGTGTGCATTCTGGATCCGGAGCTGACTGTGACCTCGAATTCAAGGGTTACCTTGGTAGCATGGAGGTCACTCGCTTGTTTTTTGTTTATATTGCACTTGGCCTGTTTGACTCTTGACTTTAGCTACAAGTAAATTCAATACTAAACATAACCTTTTAATTGACACATGGCTACGAGTAAACAATAACTTTCTAGCGTGAAATAGAGCGGAATCTTTATGTTCAGCTTCAACAGCAATCTAAATTAGGTTACATCTGGAGATAGAGATGGTGGTTTGTTGGTAGTTTTTGTTTTTCCTTTTCTTTTCGTGTCTGTTGTTAGTTAAGATGTCCTTGGTGGTTTTCCGTGAACTGAAAACGTTTGTGACTGATGACACTTTGGCAGATTATGGAAAATATTCTGAGGGATTTCAAGGACAAAAGTGAAGCATAAAACTGAATCATAAATTTAGACTCGTCATAAATTGTATTACTTTTTTTTTTTAAATTCACTTTATTGCCGAACTCCATAAAATATCTTGGCTGTGTGGACTTTTTTCGTGCTGTCAGTTAGCAAATGTAAATTTATACTTTCAGAAAATTCTTTTTTTATAGACTATAGAAATACTTAATTAATCCCATAATTGTGAAATTGCTTTTAATATTTTTATGACAGTATTTTATTCTTGCATTTTGTTTATTAAAAAAATAAATAAAAAAAAACTGTTACAACAATAGACTCATCCCTTTCCTGGCTGTGTTAATGCAATGCAAATTCTGCTCCAGTTGTTTCAACTTCTATTTTTGGTTAACATTGTCAATGGCAGAGAAACAAAGCTAGGAACTAAAGAAGAACATTTCAGACTACTGTGGCCTCTGCAACGCATGATAAGAGAAAAAACACTACAAAGCTAAGAACATTTCCCATCGCTGTGAAGATAATTGAATCCAATAGAGAGAACATTTGTGTTACTGTTGTTGAGTTTCCTTTTGCCCAACATCAGAAGACAAAAAAGCGTTGTCAGCTGTCAAGCTCAGCCTTTTATTGACTCCATGGAGTGTCAGCCCTGAGGTTTCCAGTGCAACATCTGACACAGTTCTGTAAGAGGAGGCATAGTATTCAAGAAAAGACATATATATCTTTTTTTTTTTTTTTTTTTTTAGATTACTCACAGACGCTAAGAAAGAAGTAATTAATTAATTTAATGTGTTGTTTACAACTGTGGTATAATTTGTGAAGCTGGGCTTAGTCTAAATTTTTATTTTAAAAATAATCTCAATTTGGGCAGCAGTTTAAATCAAATGTATTAAAATTTATATTTGAAACTAGGCAGAGGAAGATATGTTTTTCCTTTCTAAACAGATTGTCTTCCTCCAATAACTCAATTATTGTACATCTACTAGGATCAGATGCCTTTTTCAGGAATTCTTTCTTCTGACGTAGCTACGATTTGCTATGCAGCTAGGCTGTTTGTTCTATTTCTTCTTCCTGTATTCATATATGTCTGTTTTTTTTTGTTTTTTTTTTTAAATATGTATTGTTTTTTTAATGGGTTTCAACCTGAAATAAAAAAAAAAAAATATTAAAAAAAAAAAACCTTAATTACAATTATCAGAAAATCAAACACTATTTGCGACATGGTCACACATTTCATTGAGTTTTTTTCTAAAATCACTGTTTGATGCATCTTTTTTTTTCACAAATAACAGATCTGGGGCATTTATGAAAGATTTATAGTTCAGGTCATGTAGAAGTGAACTCCTGAACTGAGCTGAACTGGCCTTGCACAATCCTACATAGACCACTGACAGGCTTCAACGTCAATGAAAAGAAGTACAGTCCATATGACACCAGGGCCCCCCTCATCTTTTGTCACATTAAACCGTTTAAACACTGTTATTAGAGCAGAATGCTAGACCCAGATATTTTGCAGATGACCAATTTGACCTGATTTCCGTCGCCAAACAGGCTGTGACTCTTCTGTGCCCTCCTCTCTATATCTGGGATCACTAGGGATGTTGGCAAGTCACTGGCAGTTGCCTTGTGCATGATTGAGTTGTTTGCTAAATGACTAGCATCTGAAGTGGCAATGCTAGCTGGGGGATATGCGAGTCTTTGGGGCAGACACCAGCTGCTAACTGCAATAGATAAACTGTCCGTCCCTACAAGCGTTACAGAGGGGAATGGTGCTGAAGTCTGGCCAAAGATGCTCAGGGCTGAAATGACACTAAAATATCATGAGTCAGTCAGTGCAGTTCTCACATGTTGGAGTTTGATAATGTGGTCTGCACTGTGTGGGAAGTGAAGCTAAGTTCTCAGCTTACTCTTGAACAGCAAAATGCTAAGAAATTCAAAAGAAGCCCAAAAACAATGACCAGATTATTAACTTAGGAGGGAAAAAAAAAAAAAAAAATCAATACCAAACTCTCATTACCGATTTTGTTTTCTCAAAATGAGCAAAAGCAATGATGTTGTCAGTCCAAATTTCAAACATACACAAGTGAATAAATTGCAGTTTGGGAAAGGATATACCAGAAAATAAAACACAATTGAAGTGCAAAAAAAAATAAAAAAGTATATCCATCTGTGCACTACTTTCCAGTATCAATTTTTACATCATTGAGTCTCTTGTAGCTGAATGCATCTGACTGTAACTGAAATGTTTGAGTCTGGAGTTTAATTTACTGTAGATTTCTAATTTCATGCCTTTTTTTTTCTCCCCTCACGTTTTCCCTTGACGACATGAGGGGGAAAAAAAAGACTGTACATGCACATTTACAAATTGTATGTCAAACGGGCAGTTGCTGTGTCTCGGGATAATACAATATTAATGATTCAGAGTGTAACAGTGTGGATGATACGTTGTAAACAAACTGTTTCATAATTTAACATTTGTGTGTGTTCTTGTGTACACTCAAGTGTGAACCATCTACCTACTCAGATTGTGAGCTCCCATCTGACAATGACCAAAGTAGAGTATACTCAAAACTACACCATTTCTTTCCCAAACTTCCTCAGTAGTTCTTGCAACCTTGATGACACTAGAGCCAATCTAATGGCAGGGCCAACATGGGTTCTATCAGGCCTCATCTTGGCCTTGCACAATCCCTATCTTCCTATCTTTGTTGAGGAGACATCCATCTTGATTTCTGCTGAGTGCCAAAAAGAAGTAACAGGAGAATGAGAGGGAGAGATGGAGGGGAGGATGGAAGGGAAGGGGGGTGGGTGGGTGGTTGGGTGGTGGGGGGGGGTTCACCTGATAAGGCAGCAGAGAATCAGAGGAGTTGATCTTAAGGAGCATGGCCCCGACGTGCTAGAAAGAGGAACTTCATCTTTATCTAATTACCACAGGGCCATTTTGTTAGAGTAGATAGTGGTAGCGTTTATGGCAACTTGGCTAGTATCACAGTACCCGCATGCCTTTACAAGCACACGCATTCTGGCGCGTACACTCATACAGATATGATTAACATTCAGACACGCTTCCAGTGACGCACAGGAGGTGGACGCACACACACACACATACATGTGGCCCAGGGCTGAGTGCCATAACAGCCCAATGAAATATATTCAGATTAGAAAGGTGTCGCATTACTCTCCAGCCGGATGATAAATACGCGGTTAGCACCATCATTAATCTTGTACCCCTCCCCACCTTAAGCCTCTAGACGCGGTGATGTAAGGGGAGAGAGGAGTGAACGTACACTGGATGGAGCCAGCGCCACAGTTAGAGCTGCGGCATTGCCCCTTGTGCTAGATCTCGCTAGCGTGTGAGGTCAGGGCAGTCTGACTCAGTGGGCCTGGAGTGTCAGCGTTCAGAAAGCCAAGTTGTTGGGTGCTGCTTGTTCTTTGTATGTTTTTTTTTTTTTTTTTTCGTCACAGTAATCCGTGAACAAAGTAGCCACTCGTGTGTCTTTTGTTCTCAGGTTTTCATAGTATCCCCGTCACCTGTCTCGCTTTCACCCTTCAGTCCTTCTTTTCTTGTCTACGTCCTCTGCTTTCTGCCGCCACCTTCTGTTTTTCCTCCCAAGGCTTTACTGACTTATTGCCCTGAATGACATTTCATTGTAAGTGGGCATTGTGTAGCTAATGAGCAGCATGCATAAAACACTAGACGATGATAGACGCACACAGAGGGGGCAGGAACCCCATAGCGGGCACAAAGTGTGGACTCACCACCAGTGCAAACATCACTGAGCCTCTCCAGTCGTGCTTCAGACAGACAGTTCAGGAAGTGGCACGTTGCCCTTAATACAAACACAGCTCCAGGAAGAGGTCAGAGGTTGAGAGCTGAGGAAATTACGTGTGATAAATTGATGGTGGTGCCAGAAGTGTTGTATATATCTGAGTGGGGTCATCCTCCCACTGCCCTTCACTGGTGTGTTTGATGAAGTATATAGTCTTTGAAAGTACAGCCTCTGTCTCTGGTTTCATTGAAAGTCAGAGTCTGAGTGGGATCCACCCACATATACTCATTTAACTGTATTCTCTTGGGATAAATTGAAGGAGAGCTTCTTTTTTTTATTAGATTTTGCCCCCCCCCCCCCCCAAAAAAAAAGGAAAACTGAACATCTGATCATTTAAAGTGGGATGAGTCAGTAGTTTCGATCGACATATTTTATGCACAAAAGTCAAATTAAACAAGAAAATATCTAAAGTTTCAACTCAGTTTCACTAAAATAATTGTATGCTGACTTAAAAGAGTTAATTAAATAAAACACTTGCCAAATAAGGATCTTGTGACGATTTAACTCATGATTAATTAGTCACAGACATTCACACAAACTGTTATAAATGGTCTTATATGTGGACATATTGATTCCTCTATCCTGTCCATAACATCACAGTCATTTGAAATGGTAACGGCATGCTCTACTTTACTTTACTTAATTAATCTCTGTAATATAACCCATTGTGCCTCCTGCTGAATTTATATGTACTCCGAGTCAGTTAATACAAAAACATAACAAGTTCAACAGTCTCTATCATGTGAGCAAAATCATTTATATAGATGTATCATATATATGTGAGCAGTTATTTATGAGCACTTTATCATTATGAAGAACACAATTTGAGCAGATAACATTTATAGGTGGATAATGTGAAATTATTGCTCAGGTAACACATAGGTTTGAAACATACATCAGTATTTTATGGTTCTCGACACACACACACCGAGATATTTATATCAAATAGGAGTCAACCTTTTGGAGTTTTATAGTTCACTTTGCTTAAAATAATAAAATATTGAAAAGTTTCTGCTTGGTTGCCATGGTAACAGGTAGATGACTCTTTACCCAAAATGTATCTAAAGATCATTACTTTCTGAAATATAACTTGAAAATTACAAGTTGATATTTTTGTGGTAACATGGATAGGGGTTTTAAACAAGTCATATATGGTCAAACTTAATATCAATAACATTTGGCAAAAAAAAAAAAAAAAAAAATCAAATTGTGAAAACCAAACAATAATCTATGTGATCAACAAATTTAATAAATTTTCTAACTTTCAGATAAAATTTTAGTGTATAATTGGTTGCAACTTTTTCCTACAAGTGGTATTTTAAAAAGGATAATGGTTCCATAAAATAGAGATCTTGAGTTAAAAAAAAAAAAAACCTACTATATAAATGACGTGTGCAAATGTACTTTTCATGTTGTTCATTTTCACCCGACCCTGCGGTAATCTGAATGAAGTTAATTGCTCGCAAAAGATCTGAGACAGATGTTTTTTCATGTCTTATACTGATAAAAAGCTAAAGGATAGAGTGATGTGTGGAGAAGGGGTAAGATTAAATAAATTATATCTCACTGCAAAAATCTAAATATTACCAAGTGTATTTTTCTCATTTCTAGTCAAAATATACATAAATAAAACAGAATCACCTAAAGACGAACCTTCAACTGAGATATAAGAACTGATTTTTAGACAATAGATCTGGAAAATCACATTATTTTTACTAGTTCTATTGGCAGATTATTATTTTTTTTTACTTGAATGAAGCAAAACAAAGAGCTGGAATTACACAAAAGAATCTGACAATGGAACAAGTGAAAATGATCATGGTTAGATTTCTTTAAATAAGCTTTTCCAGAGCTATTGTCTAAAAATAAGTTGTTGAATCTCAAGTTACTCTTTAGGTAATTGTCTTATTTTGACTAGAAATGACAGAAATACACTCGGTAAGATTTTGATTCTTGCCTTTTTTAATAAATGTTCTTTGTTTTTTTTGTTTTGTTTTCTGTGACTCTTTACTACACAGTAAATTTTGCAGTGTTAAATCAACACTTATTTAACTTCTTCTAGAGTGTATTTGGTCCCATTGTCTCCAAATTAACACTGCAAAATCTACAGTGTACCTGTTTTAATTTCTACGGCCTACGTGAGATTTTTAAACTAAACTAAACTAAACTAAACTCAAAAAAAAAAAAAAAAAAAAAAGTCTCATTACCTGCTGATATAATCACTGGACTCTGAAAGCATGACAGTTCATGCATTGTTGAGTTGAAGCATGATGAAATTGGCACGTCAACATCTACTCCACATCTAAACAGATCCATCTGAAGCTAAACAAAACAGACTATCAAAGTGTAGTGTTCTCATCTTTGTCATACTGTGCATTTTCAACAGATAACAGATCCAAACCGATAGTGAACTGTAAACTGTGTCCCTGGAAGGTGGTTCGACATCATCATATTTACAAGACAATTTGCTGATTCAGAAATCTTATAGGATGATCGAAAATTCACAGCTGATCTCACATTTCAAGGGCAGTTTTTAAAGGGATGTTTTTTCAGTGTTCTGTCCATAGAGCAGTCCTTCTCAAATCCAGTCCTCGTGGTCCAGTATCCTGGAAGTTTTAGCTATTTCCTTCTTCAATCAGTTATTGATCAGCTCTTCAGAAGACTGATAATGATGCAAAGGCTTCCAGGTGTGATGGAAGATGAATATTTTTATATATTTTTTTGTATATATTAAAAGAAACATATTAAATGTATTGTTTTGTTTTAATAACTAAAAAATAACTTTTTATTTCACATTTTTTTATTGTTTTTTTTTTTTTATTTTAGATTTTTTATTTTTTTGGGGGGGCCACAAGGACTGGATTTGAGAACTACTGCCATAGCGCAACCAGAGCAGTTTGCTAAATTGATCTAAATCTATTGTTTGTCCACACACACACACACACACACACAAAATATATAGTTTTTTAAATACAATTTTTGCCCCTGCTGTCAATCATTAAGACAACAAGATGAGCTTTATTTTTGCCAAGACCTTTTGGGCTTAACAACAAGTATACACTGGAGCTATTGTGTGTGATGGGCCTGTATAAACTGTACTGTTTCATTGCAAGATGGCTGATTAGCTCCTAAAGGTCTTGTAAAGAATTTGGTGCTATTGTTTGTGGCTCCAGTCAGGAAGCGGTTGTTAAATTAAGGTGATGAAAACTACTCTGCACATGCATCACATATACTTATATATAAAATGATACCCCACGCAGAAATTGTCACTCACACACACATTTGCCTTGTGTTGAACCAGTTGTGTTACCACATTTTTATTGAATCCCAGTCGCCACCAATCACTCTGTGCTCAATAAAATGCTGGCAAGTGGATTGGGGCTACTATAATACTGGCTCAATGCAGAAATAAACTTGTTTTACTGCTGCAAACAAAGTGATGTGACCTGGAAAGGTTGTATTTTTTGCTGGGATAATGACTATATTTTAGAGTCAGGCCTCAGTGTGAAGTCTAATTACTTGTCTGGGGCCACAGAGCTACATTGGTCTCACACACTCAGTAATGAAAAGTCCATATTGTACCATGTTTATTAAACCTAATGTGAATGTTGGGTGAAAATATCCGCCTTGGAACTTTGGAAACTTGGATGTTTTACTTTTTAGGCGATTGTACAAATAGGCTTTTGTATGTCTCAGTGTTTCCGTTCCGTCACTACTAATTCTCCATTGCTGCTTCTTCAAATT
>CM035800.1:22333802-22363802 GCA_020466265.1 Siphamia tubifer
CACAAAATACAGTGGTTACAGAGACTACTGAGATTAGTGAAGAAAGATTTCAAATGTCACGTTTTCACCACATGCTTTACATTTTCCCCTTTTTTTTTTTTTTTTTCTTCATTTTTTCCAGTTACAGTCCAGTGGCTGATGAGACCCATGAAACAGCTTGGGTTTGCATTTTATACCTTGAAACTGCAATGTTGTGGATTTTATGGCATTAATACACGTCACTGAACCATCGCCACTTAATGTTCCAGTCAACCAAAGTGAAAACCAGTAATCACGTGTCTTAATTTTTTTGTTTTGTTTTTTTTGTCCCGCATGTCAATTCAACTGTAAAAAGGCTTGTTATACATGAGTTCGGTATTTATTATGACGTTTTTACCGTTTAAATACCTCAGCAACTTCTTTCTTTTCACAGTTACAGCTCTTCCCAGCCTTGAGTTATTGAAGGAGGGGTGAATGAAAAGCTCCTGCTGAGGTGCAGAGCAGCTTTTCCTTCTTTATCTGTGGAAAATTCAGCTTGGACTTTGTATCAGGTCAACCACAATCAGCTGATCTAAGTAACAGAGTAGATTAGGGTTTAGCAGCCATTTGGAAAATTGGACGTTTCACGCTGAGCGATTGAAGAGGTTTTAAAGTAGTTTGTGTAAATGTTACAACAAGTGCAATTTGCTTCCATGCCAAATTCTGAGCACCACCTACTGCTAAATGTTATCCTTTTATAATTGTTTTTTTTTTAACCTACATTTTTTTTTTGACTGATGGACGTTCCTGAGCTCGGCCCCGCTCACGGACGCTAGAATTTCATAGTCTTACAAACAAAAGCCATTAGTTGCACATTGAAAATACAGATGCTTGACTAAAACTAAAGTGGTTTGATTGTCTAATAGATAATATTAGCCTGAGAGGAAACAACCCGTTAACAGCAGATGGGAGATTTGTGGATGGCGGGCATATGTGAAACATATGTCTGCTGCGTGGGCACATTGAAAAACTAATTCTGTTTTCACAAAGCTTTAATGAGCGCTATATATTGATGTGTGTAAATGTGTTATTTTAGCTTCATTCTTAATTCAGTTTGTATGATATTTGTATTTTTCAATGCCTGGTTTTGTACAAAAAAAAACCCCAAAAAACAACTGTTTGATTGCTGATAATTTTTGTCGTGGAAATGAAATAATATATGTTGATCTTTTCATCGTTTGTATTGTGTTTTTTATACAATCTCAAGTTTTTAAGTCATTTTATTTTTGGAAATTTGAAAGGTGTTGCCAACCTTTTTAGTGAAGCTTAATGAGATGGAAAACATCCATTATAGTTATTTCTATTTCTGGCAAATTTAAGTAAAGTAAAGAAGAATGTCTTGGTAATGAATTAGGACTTTGTGGTTTCCAGTTAAATGTAGCATAAGCAGCTGCTGTTCCATTGTCTGCACGCCACATTTCTTTGACAAAACACAAAAGCAGAAAGATTTAGCAGATCCACACATTATCTGGCCATATGGGGTTTTATTTTTTGGCTTATCTTAGTTTTAACACTGATGAGGATTTATGGCACCAAGTATCTGTCATCAACTTCAATTGTAAATAACATCAATTTAACCCATAAAGACCCAAACCACCATTTAATACCCTTTGACTGACTAATTCTATCAATACATGTAAATAATTGGTGTAAAATACAGTTTGTCGTCTTTTTATGGTTATCAGAAATGACCCATTTAGACTTTAAGAGGCTCCAGAGTTACCATGGAAACGCCATCATCTTCTACAACATTTGATAAATGACAGTGGATGGAGACACTGGGTTTATGTTAAGTTTATGATATATTTTGCTAAAAAAAAAAAGTCAAATTTTCTTCACCTTTATGTGTTTGTGATACAATAATGCCCAATTTTATTATGAGGTTTAACAAACATCTACATAGTCAGTGAATTAAATGTAGAAAAATACATGATTTTCACTGAAAAAAAATTAAATACAAAGAATAATATTAGAATAAATGGTGATAAATCACTTAAAGGTTGCATAGAGAGAATTAATGTGGGAACTGCCTCAAAAGTCACATTTGTATGGGTTAAAAAAAAATAGTAGAAGAAGTGAAATATAAAACCATTTAGAATAGTCTGTTGTTATTTTAATTTGTCTGCATCTCTCTGGTTTCTTATCTTTCATGTGATAATTGAAGTTCCAGATGGAGTATACAGGGAAAGTCAATTACAGGAAAGATGAGAAGCACGGCCTCTTTGGTTTGCAAATGAAATGACCAGTCATGGAGCACAGCACTGTAGACGATCATAGTCCATGCTTCTGTAAATACTGCCATTTCACATTTGCCTTAAATATTTCACTGTGTTTATAGAGCTGTCTCTCCTCAGCTTTGTCAAATTATGTCAAACTAGAGCTGATGTGATCACCGTAGAAGAATTTATGGTGGTGCGGTGCTTTTATTTACTCCAAAAAAAAACCCCAAAAAAACCACAAATTGACATGATTGGACCCAAATGAAGCTCTTTGACCAACATTAGCTCTAGACAGATATAATCACTTTATCCAGCCGTGTTAAGCATGCTCCAAACTTTGTCTCACTCAAAGTGCAAAGCAGCTTTATTTGGTTTATGCTGCCTTTCCTTATCTGTACCTCCCAGAGGCTTTAGCCAGTTTAAGCTCTCTGTCAAGCTGAAACAGACTGAGGCCACTAAAGCAAAGAGGAGGAAATGTCAGCGTGACCGTCGTGTCAGCAATTCAATTAAAACACAACAAAAACGTCAATGAGATTCTACCAAAAATTCATGTTCTAACAAATGGAACCATGTCACGACTGACTGATGATCTCCCTGGAGGGATATTGTTGAGACTGGAGTTGGTCCCCTTCAAGTAATTAGACGTAGAGAACAGGTTCTGCAAGTTCATGTTGTAATGAGTCAAAATTCCTCAGAGTTACATGGTAGACTACGCATGAACCTAAGTAGTCTTTTGGGCCTTTCTCTTGCCTTATAACACTATTAGGACTATAACTAATGATTGTTTTTGGTGTATTAACTATTGTAATAACTTGTTAGATATTTAGATTATGAATTGCAAGATTAATAGCGCTTAGTTTTAGTTATTGGAGCATTAATACACATCTTTCCTTGAACAAAAACATTTGGAATACAACAATTAGAATGGATAACAGTAGCTGCATTACCATTACCATTGGAAATTTGCTAAATGTAAATATCGCAATAAAAAACTGGTAATGGAAACACCTGAATTTCGATTAAACACTAAAATATCGAAAAAAAAAAAAAGTTTTCACACTTTCATGAGGTGGTTTTTCAGACATTTCGATATTCTAATATATCACAAAAGCACAATTATATGTCACAGTATGTGACATACATGGTCACATGATCACTTCTCCCGAAGTGAAAATGGCAGCCGACAATGTAGGGACCACATGTACAGACCTTTATAATGTTAACCAGCTGGTTTGTTTGACATGTTAGTGTATTTAAAGAGTTTTCCAGGAACTTTTAATGACCAGAGAATTAGTGGATTCATTGATGCTAATGCTATTACATGCTAATTCGCGGATATCATTTAAACACATCTAAAGCCTATTTCCATTTAATATTTTGGCTTGACAATGTAGGCACCACATGTACAGACCTTTATAATGTTAACCAGCTGGTTTGTTTGACATGTTAGTGTCTTTAAAGAGTTCACCAGGGATTTTTACTGACCAGAGAAATAGCCGATTCATTCACTCTAATACTATCAGGGTGATGGTCAATCTGAAGCTCCGAAGGTGATAGCAGTGAAATTTAGTGGAATGATATTTTATGAAAGTTACGACACTCCTGCCTAGAACAACCGTCAATTTTACCAATTATCGCCATTGTTTTGCGAAAAATAGTGTTTGATAAATAAGATCTTCAATTGTGAAACTTCAGAAATTGTGTACAGTTGCATAAGACAGTATGCGTCAAGGCAACAGAGAAATAAAGATAAAAAATATAGACAAGACATTCACATAACTAACAAAGATTGTTAAACTAAAATACCAATGAGTTGCAACTGCCCCCCCCAAAAAAATTTCCTTAACCCTTAAGGACCCAGTGTGACATTTTTGGCAGTACTAAAATTAATTATTCATTATATTCAACCATCCTTACTTAAGTGTTTTATCACCATTTATTCTAATAATATATTCTGTATTTTTCAGTGAAAATCTGTTATTTTCCAGCATTTAATATAATTATCATGTAAATGTTCATTAAAACTCAGAGTAAAGCTGAGGTTTATTGTGAAAAAAAAAAAAAAATTAAAAGCTGTTTTTAGCTGAACATAAACCTAGTGTCTTTTTCAAATTCCATGGGTTTTACTGGTGAAGGAATGTTGTAGATAGTTGTAGATAGTGTTGCCATGGTAACTACCTCTGAACATCCAAATGGATCATATTTGATGACCATAGAATGATGATAAACTGGATTTTACATTAATTATTTACATGCTTTGATCAGATAAGTAGATCAACAGGTATTAAATGGTTACATGAGTGGATGGTTTTAGTTGTTGGAATTAATATCTAGTGTTATAAATCAATCAATCAATTTCTAAACGTTTTATTATGAAACTATTTTAGATGATTAGAGCATAATACACAGACATCATTGTGATAAAAAAAAAATAAATAAAAATGGTCGAATCATAGATATATATATATATATATATATATATATATATATATATATATATATATATATATATATATATACTCCAGTGATAAATTATTTTGTTGGAAAAATTAGAAAATGACCATTAGAAGTGTATGAAAATTACTTAAATTTGACCTTGAAAAAATGTGTATAAGTAGAGAACAGGTTGTGTGAGTTTATGATGTAATGAGTCCACATTCCTTAGAGTTACATGGTAGACTACACATGAACAGAAGTTGCCTTTTGGGCCTTTGTCTTGCCTTTTAAGTGTACATTTCTACATGAAAGCGGGAGTCAGTTGACAGAGTCTTTGTGGTGAAGACAAGTGCTGTCTTTCTCATCTGAACAACTGGCCGAAGCTAATTTTGTGGTTGCTGCTAGCTTAAAACTTCTCCTTCATTCCGTGTATATTATTACAATTATGTAATTGTTCCCTTTGAGACTAAGAGGGGAAAAAAAAAGCAGTATCAGTATACATTGGAGTCGTCAAAGTTTGTCACCCTGTTCTTAGGGTGAATGACACCCAGGCTTTGTGGTAAGTCAACAAAGGGAGACTCTGCTGCAGAGTTTGGGAGTAGGGTGCAAAACTATGATTTATTCATTCTTTTCGTTGGTCCTCAGTTGAGCAGAAATAATTACCCTCCTTTACAGTTTGCAACAGCAGCTTCCAGCGGGGATCCATTAACAAATTAGCTGAAGGGGAAACAAGATGAAGGGAACCCAATACCGTCTGGTATCTGGGAAACTGTCACCATGTGAGAAAATGAGGATACAGGATATGGGTGCTGGAGTAAGTTTGCTGGACTTGATCAAAAGAACCAGACATAGCAGAGCCCTCATCCAGTAAACACATACTTTTGTTGGTTACTTCTGTCCTTGTTTAATTAAGGTTTGTCGCTTTTCCATCTACTTTATATGGACTATGGTGACGCATTAGATGGTGCAAGTCTTCTAAAAAAAACAACAAAAAAACAACCCGATAAAGAATTGTTTGTGATGTTCTCCACTCTGTGCCGTGCAGTCCTGGTAATATTTGTGATGGATGTAGCACATTAGATCCACTGTGTCAGCCTTATTACATTTCCAGACATGCTGAGCTCCATGTCGGGAGATTTATGAAGCTGTGGAAAACTTAATAAGGCCAGTCCCATAGCATGAATATCTTGTTTCGTCTAGGAAAAATGCTTAATGAATGTCAAGGTTAACCGCAATGCTAATGCTGTGTGCTATTTCAGATTTTCTGCACTGGTGATGTGATGATAGTGTTCAGCTTCAGTCCTGTGTCTTATCCTGATTAGATTGTGACACAAGCAGATGTTGTCTTCATAGATCAGGGTATTATTCCTTTTCGGGGACTTTGAAATGAGTGCATCTACACGGCTGTAAAAACCCTTGTAAAACTTTACTGATCTTGGGAACCAGTGTAACCAGCAGAAAGGATGTGACTCTACTTAGGCGTCAGTGCAAATATTAGTTTCCTCTGTGGAGATTTGGAGAATCGGCCTTTTGGAAGTCAACGTTGCATATAAAAACGTGAGAAACCCAAATACAGTGAGTGGGCAGCCTGAGAACAAATTACCCTCCAGATAGGTCAGACTACATTCCTTTCATAGTTCATGCAGTTATTTTTAATTACCATAAATACAAGGAGAAGTTAATCATTTATCAGATAGTCAGACAGTAGTCTGGACCATAACCTTTACAAATCACCTCTTGAGGTGTAATTTAGGACCATTAAATTACTTTATAGAATCTAACAAATTACACATCGCTATGTCATTTGTATTTTTTGTAATGGCTTGATGAGTGCTTTTCTAGATGATGACAATTATTCATTCCAAATGATCATGATAGTTTAGGGCTAAACTGTTTAATTTTGTTAGCTAAATCGGTCATCTACTTTGTTTATTTTTAATTTGGGTGAACATTTTCAGACATTTATCATTAAATGTTATCAGATCACTGCAATTTTTTGTGGCTCTATAAAGCAATTTCTTTATATTTTACTCCCATTTATTCATTTACCATGAGAGTTTATTCTAGTGCTTGCCAATGATACTAAAATGATAATCTAACTTATGCTAAAATTGTTTAAATATAACATTCTAACTATTACACATGATTCTGATTCTGTAACACATTTTTATACTATACTGCCATTTACATTTTTCTTACTTAAAATTAATTTAACAGCTAGCTGTAGGTTAGCTATCTACGTAGTAAAAAAAAACAAAAAAACAACCTGTTTGGCTATTTTTTTTTATTACAATTTCTCAAATCATCAGAGTTGTATTTCTTCCAGTTCTATAAACCTATTTTTCATTTATGTTTGTGCAGTTTTGTCACTTCAGATTTAATTGCCATTTATGAACCAGATTTAGCAGCTAGTTTTAGCAGCTACATTGCTAACATCGCTAAGTCACTCAGCTAATGTTTACTTTTGTGAATATGTTTAAATTGGAAAGAAAACTGATTATTATTACTTATCAGCTGTCATTATTGTTGGTTCGTTTTAATGATATGAAAGCTTTAAATGCACTTGGACAGACCACAATTAATTTGTCATAGTTTTATATCCACAATCGCTATGCTAACATTGTTTTAGCACAAATCTAATTCACGCACAAAAATACCCAGAGTCTCTAAAACATGTGAAGCTATATTTAAAACACAATCTAATATGACACAATTTTATTTTTAAAAAGCAGATATTTACAGAAGAGGGAAAAAGACCATTATCATGCAGTAAATCTTAAAAAAAAAAAAAATACTCATATCACTTTTTTGGTGAGTTTCAGGTTATGTAATCACAATCTTTTATTGAAAACAAAACCTGTGAATCCAGTTTGACTCTGACCACTGCTAATGTCAACGCAGCATTTCCCAACTATTATGATTTATTTGTATGAGGTTCTCTGGTAACGCTTTGTTTATGTTCTGAGAGTTGCCCAACTATTCACTATTAGTCACCTGCAACAAATGTTAGTCATCAGTTCAGTCCATGCACTGTTACCAGACATTAAGACATTGTATACTTTTACTATTTTAACAATGTCTCCTATTATTCACAGTCGGAACACTCTATTTCTATTAATTATTCAGCATATATTCTGAGGCTACCTTTAAAGAAAAAAAAAAACAGATGTTCTGAAGGTGGTTTGAAGTCCATAAGACACAAATCAAATGTTTTTTTTCCCACATCCACCAGTACTATCAGTCACTTCTCAATTTCTTTCTCTTTTATCTTCAGTATTTATTAGGTCATTCTGTGACATCTCGACTGTTTTTGATGTATTTATGGATGGTGTGTTATTCCTGACCGGACTGGTAACACAGACAGGGAACCAGCTGAGATAAAACAGTAGTCGACATCAGCCACGAACCCCCACCAGTTAGAGAGGAGAGAACAAAACAAACCTCTATCCTATTTGATCCCCCAATTTTTTTTCCACTCCCTTTTTCCCTGTGTCTCTGGGTCAGGAAGTCTATCCGTGACTATATTAGGAATCAAAGCAGCTTCTACAGAAGCCACTGACCCTGACTGAATGATTGAAGCTTAGATTCTGCCTCCAGCCAATGTATTAATCATGAGATGGCTGCACTGGAGGTTCACTCAAAATGTGGTCATTCAACTATCCGTTAACACTTAACAGAATATTCCAATTGAGGATGGAGGATTGGATTTAAGTGAAAAAATAAATGTGGATTTCTATGGTAGATTTCATCAATGTTAAAACCTCCCAGCAACAGGCCAAAGTGAAGGTCAAAAGGTCAAATAAAAAGTGTGTTACCTGGCAACAAGATGACTCTGTCACATTAAGGGAACAGATCTGAAGCTGCCATTTGGTTTGCAAACACGCTTAAGCAAAATGTTTCCCTGTGGGACAATCGCTTTTGTGACTCCCTGGATACTTATTCAGGTCAAACAGGGGCAGCTTGGGGTCAATGAGAAAGCAACACAATCATGTGACCTGTAGAGGTCAAGCACAGTCGGTCTGATCTGATGACTTTGTAGTGAAGTCATTTAAAGAAAGTGCTATTTATTTCGCCTTTTTTGTTTTGTTTTGGGTTTTTTTTTGCACATGTTCATTTATTTACATGTGTGCTGGCTTTGCCCCTGTTCCAAATAGTAGATAATGTTCCAACTCTACATTTTTTTCCCCCTCCTTTTTCAGCACAAACTCATTCAGTTGCTGTTGCCTCAAGCACAGGTTGTATTTTCTACTTGCTCAGATTTACTCTACACATATTACAGTTTTCTTATCAATGTGAAATTCCATTTTCCCGACAGTTCTGTCCACACTCCCTCATAAACTGTCCTCCTTTAGGGGACTGAGATGTGATCCTCTTGGGAAAATGTGTCCACTCCCCCATCACTATCCTGCAAAGAAACAAAGAAAGAAAAGGAATAAAGGCCCTCGCATTGCCCCCCCCCCCCCCCCCCCTTGGCACAGTAGTCCACACTGTTGACTCATGGTACTGACAGGAAAAATGAAATGCAAAGATATTCCATTTTTATGTTGATTTATAGAATTTATGTATATGTATGTTGATTTAATGAATTCCTGTGGCTGTTTCTTCACCAAAGATCTCTTTTGATAGTCTGATTGCAACAGTAGCTACAGCTTTTATCTTAGAATTTAACACAGACTTGTTTCTCCTTTGACTCAAGGATTCACAGTTCAGTTCTGATGTCATCCCGCTATAAAATCCTCTTGTTCTGTCAGGTGGATTTAACTGATAAAAGAAGCTTTCAAGGTGATCAGAGTTCAAACCACAAAAGTCGCCACTTAAATCCCCTTTGCATCTTAAAACTAGTGTTAGGAGACCCTGAAGATTTCACTCAAGTGCTTTGGTTTAAAAGGAAAAGATTCAATATCTGGGGGGGATTAGGTTGCAAAACTGGCTATGTTTCAGTGGCGCCTTCTTAAAGTCCCTTCATTCACATCCACAGCTTCAGTGAAAACAAAATGATTTCTACTTGTGCGGGGGTTGGATGGTCTGCACTGATTTTAAAAGGTTTGAGTTACTGTCGGGTTTCATCTACCTGAAAATCTGCACGTAACAGAAAAGCAGAGACTGAGTTGGTGTTTCATTTTGGATTTGTGAGGTTTGGTTTAGGTTATTTTGAATATGCAACAAAACAAGTGTAATCCAAATAAATCAAATACAGTGATACCTCTACTTACGAAAGACCCAGCGAATGAATGATCCAAGTAACGAAAAACCTTTGCCTCAATTTATTTATTTTTGTCTGCATTTGTATTCATTGTTTAACTCCACAGAGGGGGAGTCAACATTGTTTGAGCCAAATAATTTAATATTTAGTGCATGTGTGTGACCATCAGCGGTCCTCCCTGAAAGCTGAGCAGATATTCTTTATTAGAACTCTCTATTATAAGCCAGGGGGAGCAGTGCTACACCTCAGTGATGTGTGGGGGGAAACAAAGACTGGACAGGACGAACGGGGATCGACATTAACAAGCGGTGCTATTGCAATTAAAGACTGTAAGGTGGTGTGTTATTTTTCGTCTCTGGATAAGAAAGACGAAAACGAAACTGAAACCGCCGAGACATAAATACAGTACTGTATGTACATTACTATACGTAACTACATAACGTACGTAAATACATAGGCTATGAGGGAGCTGTAAACTTTATTTCAGTACGTATTATAAAATGACAGTAAACAGTGTGATGGCGGCGCCCTGTTTGGCTGCGGCTGCTGTGGCTCCCGGTAACACAAACACTTTAACGCTAATTACGCTTTTAGTATCAAAGGTTTAGCTGAACGGTACAAGAAGAGTACAGTGGTACTTCTACTTATAAAAGACCCAGCTAACGAATAATTCAAGTAATGAAAAACCTTTACCTCAAATTTTTGTCTTTGAATACGAAAGAACATTCTATTTACGAAAGGAAACCGAAACCCACAAGACATAAATATAGTACTCTATGTACATTACTGTACATAATGTACATAAATACCTCACATACATACTATACGTAGCATCCTATTGGCTATGAGGGAGCTACCCATGATGTTTTTCGTTACCCTTTGACCCGCATTCATCACAGAGTTACTGTTGTTTGGTGAGTTTTTCCCAGTGCACTCATTTAAACTTTATTACACTACGTTTTCTTTATTCATCATGAGCTCAAAGAAAGTGATGCACAGTTAAAGTGGTACACGGTTGAGTGATATCGCACACCCAGGACCCATCTACCAACGGTATGATATTGAAGCATAAGGATGCCTTAAAAGCAGCGACCCCTTCCAAAGGCATCTGTGTGATAGCGAATAAGACGACATCACTGAAGGACGAATTGGAGAGACTAATTACATTCCTGTTACAGTTACGTCATACTTTATATTAAAGAGTGACACTAATTTTATGATTGAGTCAAAATACTTATGGACCTGATTGAACATTCTTGTATAGTATGGACATGGGCGTCATGGAAAATAATACTGAATGGTGTCTTTGTGGCTGTAATTTGAACTAATGAGAAGTGAAAAGGGGAAATAAAAGCAGCCTTGTGTCTATTCTATGTGGTGTAACCGTATTCTTAACACTGATCCAAAACACATAAGTTATTTAGAAGCACTGATAAATAAATTAAACCACTAAGAGGACTGCTTATTTAATCTTACTGGCATATGATAATTTTAATAATCATTTAATACATAATAGGGTGGAAAAAATATTATCAGACCCTTTGTTTTCTTCAATTTCTTGTAAATTTTAATACAACAGTACTTTTTTTTTTCGACAAATACCGATAATAATAACAAAAATACATCCTAAGAGTTTGATTTCAGAGCTGATATCTACCTATTTTCTATAGTTTTCTTGATAATAACCAAAACCACTTCAGTTCTTACATCAATTATACTGATAAAAACAGTGCTTTTAGGCATTTTATGTTTTCTTTTCTGTCTATTTTAGTCATAAGATACACACAGGAAGTAATACTTTAATACATAACCATTGTTTTTGGTGACTTTTAATGGTCTATTTTTTTTCTCCCACACATTGTCAACCTGAATGTTTAGAATAATTAAATATATTCAGTTGTGAATACTCAAAGTTTCAGAAATAGTACTACTAACTCAAATGTATTAAGTTGCTGTAACATGTTCTACTTTTTAAGTTCTTCCTACTAATATTTTTATTAATAAGGTACAACTTAGTGGAATTAAGTCATTAAATACTGAGAATGATATTGTACTGTTATTTCTATTGTTTCAAATAAGGATGATTGAAAAAAATAAACTCAACTGATGCAGTAGATGATGAAAATACAATGTCAGAGCACTCCAAATAACCACCAATAACTATTACACTACAAACATTACAATCACAAAACAGTCATTTTATTCAGGGGTGGCTGTGGTTCAGTTGGTAGAGCGGGTCGTCCAATGACTGAAGGGTCAGAGGTTCACGTCCCACCTCTGTCTGTCCACATGTCCAAGTGTCCTTGGACAAAGACAATGAACCCTGACTTAGTCTCCCAGTAGGACTGACAGAACCTTACAATACTATGTTAATAAGTCATGTTTTAATTTAAGTATACTTTAATAAGCATCTAAATTTTAAGTTCTGGAAACTTGTATTTTTTTAAGTTTCATCAACTTAAAATAATTGAAGCAATCGAATGTCTTAAATTTTTTGACTTCTACTAACTTATTCAGGTTCACAGAGCATTACTGATGTGTCACACTGTATATGTTCGAAAACACATTGGCCAAAATCGGATCCTTCCAACCTTCCTTATCACCAGATTTTGAGACTTACTCAACACACACTTCCTCTTTTCCTGTCATCGCTGTGGCGTTCCACCCTCACAAACATTTAACCCAGACATTCAACAGTTGGAAACCCACACCGCTGAAATAACACCACGCTTTTGTCTTGACTTGTCTCTGATTACTCCAGCGTTCAGCTTCCCAGCCCCCACATACATACCCTGTGGGGATAGCCACCTGTCTCGGTTGACTCTGGGGATGCCTCGGCAGGCCAACAGACAGCTCTTTGTGTTAGGGAGGGGTTTTGGGGGGGGGGGGGGGGTAGGGGGGGGGGTAAAGCCTCTTAGCAGACCGTTACTGATAGTACTCCTGGGAGTCCTGCTGCTGTCAGACCACTGTACTGCGGTGACGTGGTTGCATGTGCATTGTCTTTTTTCATCAATTGACAACCTCTGTTAACCTTTAGAATCAATAACACTGCTCATGCTGCAGCAGAAGTGACATCAGCCTTTACACCATACGTTATATCTATTACCTTCAGTCTGCGCCGGCTGATGGGTGACCTTACAATGTTGAGTCTGTTCACAGTTTGCATTAATGATTGCCTCTGTGCAGAACCACTGGTGCACTCAGCTTATCTGCTTATGTAGATGGATGGCTAGACTTCCACCCTTACCTTCAGTCACTCCTGAAACCATGTAGGTGAGAATGTTACACCCATGCTAACAGTCTAATGAAGACAAATGAGCATTAAAGAGAGTTTCTCTGCTACTGACTTGTAGCAACACTTCCTTGAACCTTTAGCTATAGTCTGAAAAGATTGAAGATGTCGTTTATGAGTGCAACTTTGTAGTATTATCTTATTAATGATAATGATGAACTCGATTTTCAAGGCACCCAAAGCACTTTATCTTATTGATCCATTATTCACTCACATTATTCACTCACATTGTCACTCCGGTGGTGATAAACTATATTTTGTCGCCACAGCTGCATGGCTGATAGAAGTGTTGCTGCCAATTCATGCCAAATGGACCGTCCAACTACCACCAAATATTCACACACATTCCTACAGTACACCAGTGTGAGTTACCCAAAGCAGGATTTCAACCCTCAATCCTTTGATTATTGGGTGACCCACTTTACCTTCTGAGCCATGGCCACCCAGCATTAAATTGACCATATCTCACATTATCCCATAAAGACCCAAACCCACATTCATCTACTGACGGAACTAATCATCCTCTCAATACATGTAAGTAATTGCTGTAAAATGTGAAATTATTATCTTTTCATATCCAAATGGGTCATATCTGATGACCCAGAGGCTCTGTAGTTACTGTGAAAACACTGTCATCTCGTACAGTATTGATTCACCAGTAAAACACATGGAATTTGATCAATGATAGTGGGTGGACACACTGGGTTAATGATATATTTAACTGGAAAAAAGTCACATTTTCTGACATGATGACCCTCAACTTTAATCTGAGCTTTTAAGAACACTCTACAAGAAAAAAATACACAATCATTTTCACTGAAAAAACACAAAATACAGAATATATTGTATTACGGTGTACCCCGCCCTCACCTATTGTTGCTGGATTAGGCCCCCAGTGACCCTACTGACGATAAAGCAGGTTCAGATGACGAGAGACTTTATTACAATTAAAATTTTATATCCGACTAGTTGATACAAATGAATGGGTTGCAAAATGTTTCCCAAAATTAATTTTTTTCTGGCTTCTAGTCAAATATGGTGATTAATGACAATATTCACTATTGTCAGTAATTATGACCCTGCCTCCCCCCAAAAGGAGAGGTGAGGTGAGGTACCTCCGTCTGTCTGTCTGTTAGTTAGCAAGAAAACTCAAAAAGTTATGGAAATGAAATTCACAGGGTCCTTTGGTAATGGGGTGGGTCTGTAAATGATTAGATTTTGGTGGTCACATGGGGGTGGGCGGATCAAGATAACTCAAAAACTTATTGATGGATTTTGATAAAATTTTTAGGTTTTCAATGGTTTCGTGTGGATGCAGATATTTCCTGAAAACACTACATTTACAATTTTATTTATTTATTTTTTTTTAAATATGCATTGATCTCAAACAATGTTGACTCCCCCTCTGTGGTGTTAAACAATGAGAACAAATGAAGACAAAAATAAAATTAAAAATAAAAATTTAATTAAATTAAAAAAAAAACATTTACACTTTTTGGAAAACAGATAGCAAAAGATGTGGGGATTTTTTTTATGAACATGGCTTCAAAGATGGTATTTGGAGTAAAAAAAAAATAGTAAGGAGCTACTAGCGCCTCATTTTCTGAAGTGTTTAAATTCATGGGAAATTTTTGGATGTTGACGAGGGATGCGGCATAGCAGGGATTCCACTAGAGCCCACTTCTGAAAACAGTGGGAGGATAGATGCATGGCTTCAAGGCTGCGCAAAAGACTTTGTTTTGTCATTTAATCTTCAGATGATAACACTTTGTAACGCTATCAGAGTTTGGAGAGGGTTGTTTGTGAAGATAAGTTTACAGACACAGAGTAGAACACACTTAAAGGGTTGTTGAGTGTTACTGTATGAATACATTTACATGTGAGAACAAACAATAAGTTTATTTAATTATATGCATTTGCTGATTTTTCTTTTTTTCAGAACGTTTTTTTTTTTTTCTTTTTTCTTTTTAAGAGACTTTTATTTTTAGTTTGATGAACGCAATTTTTTAGTTTTTCGCAAAGGTTGTTGTTTTGGGTTTTAGAGCTTGCTTTTTCGCAGGTTTTTTGTTGCGACACACACATAGACACACACAGTTATTGTCCTACTTGAAAGTTTAATAACAGCCATGTCAGAGCCAGCCAAATCAGAGGTGTCAAACATAAGGCCCGGGGGCCAAATCTGGCCCGCCAAAAGGTTCAATCTGGCCCTTTGGATGAATTTGTGAAATACAAAAATAGACATTAAGATATTAATCATTTTAGTTAAGATTCCACATTTAATCTGAAGTGGGTCAGACCAGTACAATACTATCACAATAATCTAGAAATAATCACAACTCCAATTTTTCTCTTTATGAATGTAAATATTTTCACATATTTACATGAAAACAAAGTATAATTTCACAAAATATTTGAATAATCTTGAACAAATATATGAAGAAGTGTGTTTTGAAGAGAAGTTAGTGCAATTTTAACAATAATCTTTTGTATATTTATAGATCCACAATGATCTGCAAGTTATAATGAAAATGTGGAAATGATTAACAAAAGCATAATTGTTAAAATTAGGTTTATTCTTTCATTTTTTTTCGTGTTATTCACATTGTTTGAAAGAATAGTTTGTCAATGTACACATTTTCATGATTTAATTTGACATTTTTCACTCTAAAATATATAGAAATATTCTGAGTTGACATTATTTACTGTATGTGTTGTTATATTATTACACAACTGTTTTATTATTTTAATATTCGCACTGTTAACCCTGTCTGTTTAATCATAAACTACAAACAAACAATCATCCACTGGTTCATCAGGTCCACATTTTTTAAATTGTTGTGGACTATGTGTAAATTATTCCTTCAGTTAGAGCTATCAAACAAATAATCTGTATAAATAACACAACCATATTCAGCTGTCACCGCATACCACGGCTCAATGAAAGGTAAACACCACCTATAACTATCGTTAGCTAACTTATAACATTAGCCCCGTCGTCTTATACCATTATCGGCTTTTATCTTGATAAAACAACTACATTACCACCGCGAAAAATGACCGCTTTGTAATGTTAGCTGACTTAAGCGATAGCTAGCTTGTCTGCACTAGCCGCTATTGACAATATAAACAATTTATAATCCTTTAAATGGGCCTAAACTGAGATAATACAATGATTTTCGTAATTTTTACATCTCCATTAACTTAATTAAAATACTGCATTCTGGGTAACCCTTGCTCCCAACGGTGGTGTCGGAGAATCACAATATTGAGGGATATACAAATTTGTCCCTCAATTTTAACATTCTTAGAAATGGGACAGCACTTACACTTTTCGAGAGCGCGCATTTTAACATTGAAGGTTAAGGGAGGAATTGGAATTCGCCCCAAAATGGAGTTCCATTCAGTCGTAGACTTGTCCCTGGGCATTTTTGGATGTGTGTGAAAAAGTTTCGTAGATCCTGTTCACATGTCTCAGTACACTGTGTTCTATCAGATAACGCTTTTAGAACATGTATTTGATCCTGCCACGCTCAAATGAGGCTTGTCGACTCATGTGAGGCCGTCACATGAATGATGTAATGTACTAATACAGCCCCAAGTCCTGACTGTCAGGAGTTCATTCACCGTGTCTGTCAACAAACACAAATGTGCTGACCTTATCATTTTCACTGCACAACATAAAGTCAAGCCAATAACTCCAACTGTCTCTGTAGCCATTAAATAAATTGACTTATCGGTGTCGCCCTACAGCCAAACTGAATCAGATTTTAACGATGATGAAGTGTGACAATTGAGTCTTCAGATTGTCCGGTAGGAAATCATATCCATCACCACAGAGGCATGTAAAGAGTGCATGTATTAGTTTGTATGATTAGAAATGACAGGTTCATACATGTCAGACTGAAGGCTTTTATTTGAAAACTCAACAGCTTCAGTGTAATAAACACCCTGCAGGTTATTGTTCAACTTATGACACTTAGTCCAGGAATTCACCCATTGAATCTGTTCCCAATCAAATAGCTTCAGGTGCTTCGAAAGTTACATTATTGCATAATGAAGAAAAACACTAAACATTATAAAACTGTTTGACTGAATACAGTTTGTTTTGTAACATGTCAGACATTCTCCTCTCCTCTCCTCTCCTCTCCTCTCCTCTCCTCTCCTCTCCTCTCCTCTCCTCTCCTCTCCTCTCCTCTCCTCTCCTCTCCTCTCCTCTCCTCTCCTCTCCTCTCCTCTCCTCTCCTCTCCTCTCCTCACCTCTCCCCTCCCCTCCCCTCCTCTCCTCTCCTCTCTTCTCCTCTTCCGTCCTCCCCTCCTCCCCTCTCCTCCCCTCTCCTCCCCTCACCTCCTCTCCTCTCTCCTCTGTCCTCTCCTCCCCTCTCCTCCCCTCTCCTCCCCTCTCCTCTCCTCTCCTCCCCTCACCTCCTCTCCTCTCTCCTCTGTCCTCTCCTCTCCTCCCCTCACCTCCTCTCCTCTCTCCTCTGTCCTCTCCTCTCCTCTCCTCTCCTCTCCTCTCCTCTCCTCTCCTCTCCTCTCCTCTCCTCTCCTCTCCTCTCCTCACCTCTCCCCTCCCCTCCCCTCCCCTCCTCTCCTCTCCTCTCTTCTCCTCTTCCGTCCTCCCCTCCTCCCCTCTCCTCCCCTCTCCTCCCCTCACCTCCTCTCCTCTCTCCTCTGTCCTCTCCTCCCCTCTCCTCCCCTCTCCTCCCCTCTCCTCCCCTCTCCTCTCCTCTCCTCCCCTCACCTCCTCTCCTCTCTCCTCTGTCCTCTCCTCTCCTCCCCTCACCTCCTCTCCTCTCTCCTCTGTCCTCCCCTCTCCTCCCCTCTCCTCCCCTCTCCTCCCCTCTCCTCCCCTCTCCTCCCCTCTCCTCCCCTCTCCTCCCCTCTCCTCCCCTCTCCTCCCCTCACCTCCTCTCCTCTCTCCTCTGTCCTCTCCTCCCCTCTCCTCCCCTCTCCTCCCCTCACCTCCTCTCCTCGCTCCTCTTTTTTGTGAAACATACCTGCATAATGAATCCGATACAACCGTGTGTTGTTATCTTCACCCACATACAACACTGTCACACAGTGGTATTTGTGTCTTTATTACTATAGTGACAGTTGAAGAAACATCTCTGATAGTCATCAATGGAATCCTGTCTGACAGATTATATCTGCAGTGTACCTTTGTCTGTTGTATTTCTGACGGTAGAAGCAGACGGAAGATCATGCAGGAAATATCCCATTTTTGAAACTAGAAAACCCCTCTGAGAGCGCAGACCTCTGCCAAGGTAGACCCCTGGATGACAATATTTAGTCACTATAAGGTGAACTGTCAATGAATGGTTTATTTTTTAGATTCTTTATATACAAGGTGCACTGGATTATAAAGCATAAAGTTAAAATCATTAGATAAAAAGTCCAAATTATGAGATAAAATGTCAATAAAAAGTCAAGCACGACCAGAATTAATCCATATTTAAGACTCACTGTGGTTTTTGGAGAAAATTAAAGTCTTTTAAAATAGAAAAAATAAAAAAATATAGAGAAAAATAAATAAAATATATAGAAATATCATGTAATTGCCTATTCAAAAATTGGTATGGACATTTTAGAAAACATTAGTATGGACACGTCCATAGCGTCCAGACATACAGTACAGTACCCATGCTTTCTCATCTTTACCCAACATGAAACATTGTCACCCTGGTATTTCTATTCTTTATTATAATTGTGACAGTTGAAGCAATGTCTGTGATAGTCCTCAGTGGAATCTCCAACAGTTGAGAAGCTGAACAGATGGAAGCTCACGCAGAGACAGCCTTGTTTTCTTTCCTGACTTTACGACTGAAGGACACAGTTCCACCTGTTAGAAAGGTTGGAATCCACTCATTTAGCAAAAGCCAGTCGACCAGCAGCATCTGAGATAATAAGGAACAGTTCTAACAGCAGAATTACTAAAGCAGACGTAAACTAGTGGTGGGGTGGGGGTGGGGGGGGCATTCACCTGGTGAGGGACGTGTAAGACATGTTTTAAAACACTGCCGAGGCTTGCGTTCAGACTGTTGTGGTCTCGTTTAGAGGAAAGATGGAGCCCTGGCCGCCTCACCCTGCAGGGCATCCTCATAAATCAAGCAGCTCAGTGAGGGAGCAGCACATTTTAAAGAAGCACAACACTATGCAAAGTACTCCCATTCTGTACTTAAGTAGAAGTACAGCTACTTGTGTGAAAAAATACTCTGGTAAAAGTAGAAGTACTGATTCAACTCCTTTACTGAAGTAAAAGTAAAAAAAAATTCTTAATTGTAATAAAGTACAAAAGTAAAAAATATAAGTTTTTTTTGTTGCCATGAATGGAATAATATTTGTTTAACCAGGAAAAAATTTGAAAAAGTTTGAAAAGTATCTAAATTAAAGTGTGGAAAATGTGTTTAATAAGGTCACAGTTACTTAGTTTTGTGGGTATAGACAAGAAACTTAGGAAAAATCAGGAGATTTTTTAAAAGGTTATAAATATTGGACAGAAAATGCACAATTTTAAGTTAAAATGTCATTGTTATTATTATTATTATTGCTGTATTGATTATTGTTGCACTTTGCACATGTTCGAAATAAATCATTCAAAATAAAAAAAAAAATTAAAAAAAATCAAACATGTGGAAATTATTAAAAAAAGCATCATATCCAGAGGTGGTAAAAGTACTCCCATACTGTACTTAAGTAGAAGTACAGCTACTTGTGTGAAAAAATACTCTGGTAAAAGTAGAAATACTGATTCAAATCCTTTACTTAAGTAAAAGTAAAAAAAAAAAAAAAAAAAAATACAACTTCTCAATTGTAATAAAGTACAAAAGTAAAACCGCTTTTTTTTTTGTCATGAACGCAATACAACAAAAACCAAAACAGAACAAAAAAACAACAACAACAAATGAGCAGATAGGAAAGTAGGTAACAAATATAATTTTTTTTATTTATTTAGTTAGTTTTTTCTCTTTTTTCTTCTTTTTTTCTTTCTTTTTTCTTTTTTTCTCTTTTTTCTTCTTTTTTTCTTTCTTTTTTCTTTTTTTCTCTTTTTTCTTCTTTCTTTTTTCCTCTTTTTTAGTTTTCTCTTTTTTTCCTCTTTTTTCTTTTTTTGCTTTCTTTTTTTCTCTTTTTTCCTCTTTTTTTTCTTTCTTTTTTTCTTTTTCTTTACACCATATAAGAGAACCAAAGCTAACTCTCGTAGACTCAGGTAATTGTTCTATCCTGTGGTGCATTTAGGGAACCGTTCTGCTGTAGATTCTTTCTTGCTTTTTATGGGACTGTCAGAACTTTGCAAGAACACCCTCCAACTCCCAAAGTTCCGCCTCGATGGTATTGTTTGGCAGCGACAAAATGATCAGCAGTGCACGGCTGAGCAGATATAAATATACCTTCCAAAGCTTAGACCATGAGTCATTCAGTAATACCATAGAAGCTGGATTTTATGACCGTATTAAGCCCTTTGTTAAAGTAGGAGAGTGATTCTAGGTTGGAGCTGGAATATAAATGCATGATTCATATATGTTAGAGAACGTCTAATGTCATATGAACTGAGAACTGTCAATATTTAACCCTTAACAGGTTCCCATGGGTCCTTGAAGAGTCTTAATTAGCATTAAAATGTCTTAAATCTAATTTTCAAAAGGTGACACATTAGTAATTATTATTATTATTATTATTATTATTATTATTATTATTATTAGTTTGAAATAAAAAGTATTTGGTAACATTTAGGCTGTCTATAATACAAACATAATTTAATAATTTAATGAGGGCACGTCATTCTTTTTTAAGGGTAAACTGAAAACCTCTTTAACTTAGCTTGTAGTTATATTTTACTCTTAACATTTATTTACTCTGATATTTTATGTATTTACTTTTATTTTATTACCATCGTTATTTATTCTATTCTTTTTAACTCTGTAAATCTTTTAACTTGTTCTTACAATTGCAGGATAATGGGGGGGGGTCTGATGGAAAACACTTTGTGTTACATGCACCATGTAGGAGTAGAGGTGGAAGTAACTAAGTAGAAGTACTTCTTTTACTGTAATTAAGTACAGTTTTTAGGTATCTGTACTTTACTTGAGTATTTATTTTTTTGGCAAATTTGTACTTTTACTCCCTACATTTTTGTATAAATATCTGTACTTTATACTCTTTACACTTATATAAATATCTGTACTTTATACTCTTTACATTTATATAAATATCTGTACTTTATACTCTTTACATTTATATAAATATCTGTACTTTATACTCTTTACATTCTCACAATAGACTCGTTACTTTTTTAAACCAGACAAATGTGACATACTATATCATCATTTTAACTTTTTTATCTCATTATTATCAATTTATTATTTCATCATTTAATTTTTTTTGTCTCATAATTTTGATGTTTTAATCTCACAAATGTTTTTTGTAATCTCATAATTATGTTTTTTTTTAATCTTCTTTTTATGACTTTTTAATGTTTCCTAAATTTCCTGTGTACAATGACCCAATAAAACACATAATCTACACAGTAAGTCACTTTTAAAGGCTTTATTTTTGGATATTTAAAAAAAAAAAAAAAAGTATTATTTCATCCATAGTGAAAAAAACAAATGCAGTTTTACTTTTTACTTTATTACAAAATTACTTTTTTTTTTTAACTTTTACTTAACTAAAGGAGTTTTATCAGTACTTCTACTTTTTCTGTACTTCTACTTAAGTACACAATGGGAGTACTTTTACCACCCCTGGTAAGGAGTTATTTATACAGTACCTTAAAAACATTACAAAGTGCTTTACAGAAGGAAAAATAACGTGGAAAATAAAATCTAATATTACAAAAGGAGACAAAGCACAGTAAAAAAAAACATAATAATAATAATAATAAACCAAGAACAGGTTTGACAGCTGAACATTTGTCATTTCTTCCCCCATTCTTTAAAAGTCAATGCAATTGTAACCCAGTCTTGAATAGGGATTAATGACGAGGTTGTAATTCTTGGCTTTAAAAGTGTCATCTGCACACATCACAGCATGAATCAAAAGTTGAACTCGTACCACTTTCAGTGAACGTTATTTATCTGACACCTGTTTGGAAAAGGCTGCGCACGTTTTCTGATGGAGGATGGAAAACAGAAGCAAAGGCCGGAGGCTTCGACACGTTTTTATGGCTGCTTCAATTTTCCATCCTCCTTAAAAATCAATAGGTCGACTTTATTTTTAAAGCAGTGGTGTAGAGAGACAAGAGTCAATAACACAGGCCATTAACCAACACAAAGTAGAACAAATGTTTTAAAAACACTTTGGTATGATTCAATCGAGGGTCAAAGGCAGTCACGTATATATATATATATATATATATATATATATATATATATTTTTTTTTTTTTTTTATTTTATTTTATTTTATTTTATTTTTTTTTTTTGATACTAAATATGAATACATATAATCTGTATTCTGTAATCTGTAAAAGTTGGAAAAATCTGATAAAAAAAAACAATAACTGGATGATTAACTAATATGTTTTTAGATCCTTCCATTCATTTGTTTCTAATATATTTTTAATAATAGTCTATTTTAGTTACATTTCACCATGTTCGTGTTTCTTTTACTCTTTGGTCACTTGTAATTCCAATTCATCATCACAACACAAAAATTGTTAAAAAAAATAAAAATAAAAATAAAAAATAAGAGCAAAATGCAAAAAAAATTAGAAAAAGGAAAGAAAAAAAAGGGAAAAGAAGAAGAAGAAGGAAGGGAGGAAAAAAGAAAACAATAAACAACAAAAAAAACTCTATTTGTTACCTACTTTCCTATCTGCTCATTTGTTTTTAGTTGTTTTTTTTTGTTGTTTTTTTTGTATATATGTCTATGTTTAGTACTTCAGTTATTGATTATTGGTATTGTTATCATTGTTATTATTTTATTTATCATCTTTTTTGTACTATGCACTATACTACTAAAAGATGTATTTAGGTTGTTGAGGAAGTGAAGAAGGAGTAGGATTAAATAAGCTTATGCTTTATCCTACTCCTTTTCAGACATGTCATTGTTATTATTATTATTATTGCTGTATTGATTATTGTTGCACTTTGCACATGTTCGAAATAAATCATTCAAATCAAATCAAGTCAAATCATAGTTTGCAGTTCCTTTGGCTAAGATCTGCATAAATTACTAAGTTAAAGCTCATGAACATATGACTGGACCGTTTTAAATGTGTGAAAACCCAATGTGAACACACCTCAGCGTCTATGAGTCTGTGAGTGTGGATACTGCACTGGGCTGTGGCTTCATAATGGTTATACATCAACCAATGGCTGGCGTCACTGTGGCTACCTGGATGTTTTTATGTTCCTTTAATGATATATTTAGCTGGGAAAACTCTGTCTTTCTTTTGATAGAATGACTTTTGAATATTGGTATAATCAGTAAATTAGATCGAAGAAAAAGGCTGATTTTCGCTGAAAAAAAAAATGGAAAATTCCAAAGATAATGTTCTTATAAATGATGATAAATCAGCGAGGAAATGTTAAATGTTAAGAAGAATAGATTGCAAACGTTTTCTTGTATGAACCCAAATAAATGAAACATTCAAGGTCACATGTTTGCAACTATTTTTTTCTTTTCTTTTTATTAATTTTTGCTTTTTTTCAAATTAAAAATTACCGGTAGTGCTTCCTATGAACAGTATGAATGTCATGTTATGGTTGTAATACCTTTAAGAACACTGATAAATTAATAATTACACTAATCAATATCTTATCAATCACACGTGTCAAATAGAGAAAGATAGACAGACAGAGAGAGAGAGAGAGAGAGAGAGAGAGAGGGGGAGGGATGACTGACTGTCTGTCTGTCTGTCTGTCTGTCTGTCTGTCTGTCTGTCTGTCTGTCTGTCTGTCTGTCTGTCTGTCTGTCTGTGTCGATTATTCCATCTTGTTTTTTTTGTCCAGCCAAACTGTTTAACGTCTTCCATCTTTGACTTCAGAATCATTCAGTTACAGATGAGTTAATTGCATTAAAATGTTTAATCAGATGAATCATGATGATGGATTAATCCATATTAATGTGTTCATTTTGGTAGGGGGACGGTGGCTATTTTTGTTTTCACCTTTTTCTCATGGTTTGGTTTTAGGGAGTTTAAGTCAGCTATTTTATTTTAATTTCCTCCAGATAGTTTTGGAGATAAGAATTTTAGTTTGTCTTGGAGGTGGTTTTGTTTGTTGTTGTAACTGAGGCCTCTTTTAATTCTTTATGAGCTGGTTAGAAATAAATATTTGTGGACTGGGCAGAGTTCATTATGTACATCCTGGCAAAACCTGCAGGTCAGGATGTAATAACTGATCAGATGTGGTAAAAGTACTACCATTCTGTACTTAAGTACTGTAGAAGTACAGCTACTTATGTGAAAAAATACTCTGGTAAAAGTAGAAGTACTGATTCAACTCCTTTACTGAAGTAAAAGTAAAAAGTACAATTTCTTAATTGTAATAAAGTACAAAAGAAAAAAAGTATAACTTTTTTTTTTTTGCCATGAACGCAAAAATACTTGTTTAACCAGGAAAATGTTTTTAAAAAGTTTGAAAAGTATGAAAATTAAAGCATTTAACAATGAGTTACTGTGTGGAAAATGTGTTTGATCAGGTCACAGTTACTCAGTTTTGTGGGTATTGACAAGAAACTTAGGAAAAATAATTTTTAAAAAAAAGTCACAATTGAGATAAAAAGTCAACAGGAGATTTAAAAGAAAGTTATAAATATTTTAAAATAAAATGTTAAAATCGTGAAATCAAAAGTAAAAAATGAGATAAAAAGTCAAAATTATGAGATAAAAATTCTAAATTATGAGATAAAAAGTCAATATTATGAGATAAAAAGTCAAAATTATGAGATAAAAAGTCAAAATTATGAGATAAAAAAGTCAAAATTATGAGATAAAAATTCTAAATTATGAGATAAAAAGTCAATATTATGAGATAAAAAGTCAATATTATGAGATAATAGTTACTATAACATATAAAGTCACAGTTTCTCTCCTCCACTGATTTTCTCTGAAGTGACTATTTTTCCAACCATCACATCTGTTTAGTTTGAAAAAGTAATGAATCTATTCTGAGAATGTAAAGAATATAAAGTACAGATATTTATACAAAAATGTAGGAAGTAAAAGTAAAAAGTTTCCAGAAATATAAATATTCAAATCAAAGTACAAATACCTACAAAATCTACTTATATACAGTAACAAAGTACTTTTACTTAGTTACTTATATATTTAGTTTTCAACCTGACATTATTACAACGTTGTCTCACAGGGATTTACAGAGATAATTGAATCTAAATAAACAACAGTCAAATAAACAGCAGATGAAGGGAATGGATTAACGTTCCCGTCCTTAGCATTTTCTTTCTCGGCGAAGGAAAAACTCCCCCCAAAAAAAAGTAGCCGTTGCACCGTCCAGCTGAGAGTGACATCATCCAGGGTTAGATTTCCTGCTCACCTTCAGTGTGTTTGAACAAAGAACCAGTTTGAGTGCAGTGTTTACAGGGACATTAAAGGTTTAAAGCCTTAACATCAGTTATTACACATGTTATGACCCACCACCCACAGTTATAGGAAGACCCTCCACTGTCAGGATACATGTACGTGTTTCTCTAGGAATGTTTGCATTTCAGTTACTGCTTGAAATGACATCAGCGCTTCTGAGGCCTGATAAAGCAGAGTGTGTAATCATTGTTTTAAGTGTGTGTGTGTGAAGTAATCTGGTGACACACCCTCTGGGAAATGTTTGCAGAGTCGAGGGTGGAGAGATCACCTTTGTTTGTACCTGAGGACGGGACGGTTTTGACTTCGGGGAAGGACGGGAGAGCTTTTTCAAACACAAAGACGGAATAAAGTGAGAGGCAGCAGTAGCAGCAGAAGGGTCGAAATTATTGGAGTTCAGGGGACATGTGTCATCTCAACCATGGGACAGGGCCGTGCAGAGACCTTTGGTGGGGCAGGGGCACCATTTTTATTTTTTTTAAAGGGCACATAAAACTGGGGTTTGTTATTATTTTAAGTGATTTTATTTCAGTTTTATTAACGTCTACTAAATTGTGGCTGTGTTTTTAGAGTTTTGTCATTAACATATGTGATTTTATTTCATTTTTATTAATGATCTATCTATCTATCTATCTATCTATCTATCTATCTATCTATCTATCTATCTATCTATCTATCTATCTATCTATCTATCTATCTATCTATCTATCTATCTATCTATCTATCTATCTATCTATCTATCTATCTATCTATCTATCTATCTATCTATCTATCTATCTATCTATCTATCTATCATCTATCTATCCATCCATCCATCCATCCATCCATCCATCCATCCATCCATCCATCCATCCATCTATCTATCTATCTATCTATCTATCTATCTATCTATCTATCTATCTATCTATCTATCTATCTATCTATCTATCTATCATCTATCTATCTATATCTATCTATCTATCTATCTATCTATCTATCTATCTATCTATCTATCTATCTATCTATCTATCTATCTATCTATCTATCTATCATCTATCTATCTATATCTATCTATCTATCTATCTATCTATCTATCTATCTATCTATCTATCTATCTATCTATCTATCTATCTATCTATCTATCTATCTATCTATCTATCTATCTATCTATCTATCTATCTATCTATCTATCTATCTATCTATCTATCTATCTATCTATCACTGTATGAACTATTGGCCTCTCCATAACCTAGAAGTAGATCTATGTATATTTATCTATATATATTTTTTTTATAACAGGAGTCTATGGAAGTGTCACAATTCTGTTTATATTGAAGGTTCTGGTCCAGAGGAAAACCTCACTGTAAATCATGACAGTGTTTGTAAAAATGCGCTAGTCTGGTATAATTCAGGGTTTGTGGAAAAGAAGCAAAGTATGTGTGTGTTTGTTTGTGAGGGAAAAAAAAAAAAGTTTTCCATCTAAATAAAGAAGGATGTATTTTTGTCAGATACTAAAACAAGAGACGCCACAACCAGATATATGTAAAAGTAGAGTAAACAAACACCACATCAGCAGTAGTATGAAAAAAAAAAAAAAAAAAGGTTTTAGGCAGTTCATTCCATTGGTTCTGTTGCTGAAATCTGACTCTGCTGCTTTGGTTTATGCTTGTCATTAGTCATTACTTCACAATTAATCATACAGTTTGATTCTAATCGTACCAAAACAACACAGTCATAATGAACAGGCTCTGTACATTCCAATACTTATTAGTCTTTAAAGATGTGATTTGCGACGCATTGATGCAAGGTAGAAATGTCGATGGAGATAAATGGTGTTGACACATTTGTCCCCAGTGGATTCTGTCACCAACCAACACCCATAATGTCTACAGTTACACCATTGTGTCTGGAGGGATAGTGTTAATGCACGGCAGGTCGAACAATGTATGAAGTGTTTGTATGTCTGACACTGAACTAAAGACTGAAAACTTAATCGAGCAAGTAACTATGTTTTATTCTGTCCACATACATTATAAGACATGGACAGTAAACTATTCCCAGGGGCTCAGTAGAGCGGAATGGGCCCAGATAATTAACCCTTTAACTCCTGATGCATTTTGAATGGATGGTTTAGTTGAAAATTTCAAAAAAATGTCTGTTTTTTAAGGGGTTATTTCATTGAGAATTCTCTTCATGGAACTGATCACAGGTGTTCAAAGTACTCACATAATAATAATATGTGCTCACATAATTTGTGACTTGGTTCAAATTAGATGTATTAACTCTTTGTGTTTGTATCACTAGCGATTAGCATTAGCAATTAGCAAATTATCCAGTTACTTTTTAATTCTTTGGTTTGATTGGTCTATATATATATATATATATATATATATATATATATATATATATATATATATATATATATATATATATATATATATATATATATATATATATATATATATATATATATATATATAAAACCCTTTGTTGGTCACACTACAAAAATCATATATATATTTTTTGGGGGAGGGCTTTTTCCACCTCACAGGGACTAGTATAACATAAATTTAAAAAAATTTTAACAACCTTAAATTGAATTAAAGTATTAAAACACAAATATTATTCCTTCACCAATCTTACCAACATAATTTGTGACTTGGTTAAAATTAGATGTATTAACTCTTTGTGTTTGTGTCATTAGCGATTAGCATTAGCGATTAGCATTAGCGATTAGCATTAGCGATTTTCTCCACTGATTTTCCATCTGAAGTGACTTATTTTTCATACTGTCACATGCAGAGTTGGTAAAAGTACTCACATTCTATACTTAAGTAGAAGTACAGCTACTTGTGTTAAAAATACTCTGGTAAAAGTACAAGTACTGATTCAACTCCTATACTGAAGTAAAAGTAAAAAAAAGTGCAACTTCTTAATTGTAATAAAGTAAAAAGTAAAACTGCTTTTTTTGCTATGGATGAAATACTAGAAAAATGTAAAAAAAATATTTAAAAAAAAATAAAGCCTTTAAAAGTGAGTTATTGCGTAGATGATGCGTTTTATTGGATTATGATACTCAGTTTAGTGTATAAGAACAATACATTTAGGAAAAAGAAAAAACGTGATTATGAGATTTTAAACAAAAAAATCAATCAAAATTATGAGAAAAAAAATCATAATTATGAGATAAGAAGTGGATAATTCTGAGATTTAAAACAAATCAAAGTTATGATGTAGTCAATCACAATTTCTGATTTACTGATTTACTCTTCATTCTGTCCCATTTGTTTAGTTTGTCTATTCTCAGAATGTAAATAGTAGAAAGTACAGATATTTATACAAAAATGTAGGGAGTAAAACTAAAAAGTTGCCAGAAAAATAAATACTCAGGTAAAGTACAGATACCTAAAAAAATTAAGTACTTCTACTTAGTTACTTCCATCTCTGGAACTGACGTACACGTGTCAAAAAACAACTGATTTAGAAAAAGACAAAGCACAAACTACTACTTTTACTTTGACCAAAACCGTTCACTGTGGGTGAACTCGAGTAAACACACTGGTTCTATACAAATGAATGTGAAAAATAGCGAACTATCCCTTTAAAAGGTCAAAACAAAGGTCACATACTTTTATTAAATGAATGTAAGTCCAAAAACAATGGTACGAAATACAGTGACAGAAAGGAAACTACATGTAAGCTCCAAAATGGCATCATGACCTTTGACCTTTGGAAGATTAAACCCATAGTTTCTATTGAGAGTTAAAATGGGGTTTTTTTTTGTTTGTTTGTTTGTTTTTTCTTGTCACTTATATAAAACAAACTTTGATTTTCTACATGAAAATGAATAAATATGAAAATATCACAAAAGTTATTAAGTCTTGTTATGTATCCAATAACACACTATGGTTTAAATGTGGAATTTCAAAGTGTTTCTGTGAGTGAACGACAAAGGGTTAAAGTGCAGGAGGGTTCAGAGAAGCTTTCCAAAAAAAAACTGTGTGGTCAAAGGAAGGGATTGTCCTCCTCGTGGCGTAGTGCTTCAGTCGTACGCCGCCGCAGCAGCAGTGGAAACTTCATTATGTTTGTTATGTTTATTTAAGAGTAGCCCATTGTAGATGACCTGATATAACCTTTGGAAGACGGAGACGTGTCTATTCAAAAGATTTTCCATGACACTGAACACTTCACAGAGCTGTATAAATATTTTATGTATATAAAAAAAAGTGTATTTACTTAACAAAATGATGCCTATGTAAACTTAAGCACATGTAAATATTTGTTCTGTATATAATCTTTACATCCAGATGTATTAAG